>CABFOW010000885.1:0-26357 GCA_902141385.1 Timema californicum | reverse complement strand
CTTTCCACAAAAGCACCACTCTCCACACAAGCACCACTCTCCACACAAGCACCACTCTCCACACAAGCACCACTCTCCACACAAGCACTACTCTCCCTACAAGCACTACTCTCCCTACAAGCACCACTCTCCATAAAAGCACTACTCTCCACAATTACCTTAGTCATATCTACCCCAGATCAGTGTAAAATATACGAGGATAAACTGTACGGGCAATTAGAGACAAAGCACAGCAATTTGGCCTAGTTAGTCTAGAGGGGCGAATATATATTTGTCCACCACGTTTTACTACTCGTTTGAGATATTCACATATCTACACTAATGGGGTAGGAACGAGATAGGATTTTCATGGAAGGATAAGGTAAAAACATTTATGAAAAAAACACCCTGAACATACCTGACCGGGATTTGAACATTGATAATTCCATCCCCGACAGCTCAGTCAATTGCTAAAGTAATGTCTTAGACCATGCGACCACCGTTGCAGATAAATACTCAAAACTTTAACCAAGAGAATACGCATTAAAAAACAACAATATGTCAATCCATATTATTTAACCGTACTTCATGAACATTTCGAAACTGACTTGTACGTCTCTTTTTTTTAAAAAAAATCGCTTTTGTAATTAAAAAGCCCCACCTGTACAGGACAAGATTTGCTAGCAGCGCCGTCAATCAACCGTAGTTACACGGGACGTGTGATACGATATGTGAGCTCGCGTGTGTGTTTTATCGGGCTGGAAAAGAGAAGAGGGACAAATAGTCTGCCCCCGCTTCGACTAACAGTATCTAAATATTCAAATATACCCGACAGAATGGACGTAAAATCAGACGACCGGATGAAGCCACTGTACCGGTAAATGTGGTTTGGATTCAAGAGTTTATCAATGTAAATAGTCACAACTGTGGAGCGGGGACGAAACGGAATATTCTCTAGGGTGATCGAATTGCTTCAAGAATCATTAGGGGTGGTGTGCAGGAACGTATAGTGGATGCTTAGTGGACCGATAGTGTGGTTTTGAGCACACTATCGCTCCATCTTTTAACCTATGATGACGCAAGCAAACCCATGTTAGTGTCCACAAAGCATAAAATTAGTCAAATTTTGCATAAGGTCCTAGAAGTGTAAGTTAGGTACCAAGTTACGTCCTGCGTCCACCAAACCGACCCAAAGGAGAGGTACCGACTTGATTCCAGCCGCATCTAAACTCTATTACTAGAGCCATAAAGTCAGTCAGTTGCTTTCAACAATAATATGACCAAAATTCAATATATTTTTTGAATATTTCTGATGTTAACACTTTAGGTTAGGTTAGGTTAGTCAAGTTTAAAATATTGTATCTTATTTATCTTTATTTTTATTCCCTTCTCCTTATTTGATATTATCTGAGTCTTCTATGACGACATGTTTTTGTGTCATTATTGATGTTACACAATTTTCAGGTCTTATTTATGATAAAGATGATATTCTGTTAGATACATATTATTAAGAAAATTTGTAGAATTTTTGACGTATTATAATATGTATCTAACAGAATATCATATATTATCTTTATCATACTATAAGAAAGTTTGTAAACGTTTTGATCTATTACAATATGTCTTTAACAGAATATCATTTTTTTCATAAATAAGACCTGAAGATGGTGTAACATCACCGAAACATGCCATCATAGAAGACTAAGTTAATATCAAAGAAGGAGAAGGAAATAAGAATAAAGAAGATGTAATTTTGTTATTTAGTACTCCTTCCCAAATCAAATATGAACATTTAAAACAGTTTAGTTTAGTTTAGGTTATGTTAGATTATGTTAGTTAAGTAGATTCTCATTTTGTTTTAAGTAACATTTGATTGTTGAATTGACTAAATAATATTTTAATGTATCAATCTGAACATACTTCTGTTTATAATTCGAATATTATTTTATTTCTTAGATCTCATTCTTTCAGACGCAACTCAGGAGGTAGTAAAATTGTTTCGGTCTTCTTTTCGGGATGAAACTAGATCAAGTGGTGATAGTTAGGACGCAACTTTATACAGTCTTTGTTAGCTTATGAACACAATGACGTGTTTTTTTTCTAAATTGTGATATGCTTACACTATGTTTTACTATATTCAAGAATTTTTGAAGATGGAGTGCATGTGTTATGTCCCAAATAACTGCATAGGTGTAAGATAAGTTGTTCTTAATATCTTTTACACTTTCCAAGATAGTTGATTTACTTGATTGGTAAGTTCAGGGTTGACCTGGTGGTATCGGGTTAAAGTGTCAGACTTCTGTGCTGGGGATCCGGAGTTCGATCCTAGGTCCTTGCACAGATTTATTTGATTGCCAAACCCTTGTTTCACCTCTGACAAGACGTATATTAATCATTACTTGTGAACGTGTGGAATGCCAGGCCTCCACCGTGGTTTGGATTCCACGTTAAACTCTTATGTCCTCCATTTAATCTCAAAATCACCCTAACATTATACGTTAGCGTAAGTGCGTGTAGCCTGAACGGGTAGTAAGACGCGGTGCTAATAATAATAATAATAATTTCAGGGGTAGATTTTCCTAGGATGGTTAGCTTCTCTAGTATCTTCACAGAGGGAAAACTCAAACACATCTGTATGTGTGCACCGCGTCTTTTTTATTTCCATCACCTCGTTTTACTACCTCTTATACGCATGCATGTAATTAACCTGATGGGGTAGGAATGAGGAAGGAAGCATTTTAAAGTTAATCTACTCACATTTGCTTTGAAGGAGAGTGGGAAACCTTACCACCCTCAGTGGACCCTACCGGTATTCAAACCCTGATCTCCCCGTCATCAACAGGACAGTCTAACACAATAAAGTGACGCCTTAGACCATTCGGCCACTGAATGTGGATGAACCGCTTCTTAATGCCAGTGCGAACTATCTGCACGTTTAAACCAATGGGATGAGGATGAGGAAGATTAAATTTGAGATAAAGTGCACCCTCATTTTCGTGTGGAGAGGTAAACCATTGAGGACAAAACACAACCCAAACATATCAATCACCGGCCAACCAGACTAGACGAAACGAACGTCTTTGTCAACGTGCCTACTGGTGTGCAAAATATAAGGTGTGACTATCTTTAGGATTTATAAAGAAGACGTAATTTTTGGTTGGTTGGAAATCTTGTTCTTCCTTACAAATAACGGCTCGTGTGTCTTTCAGGGGAAATTTTAATAAATAGGACCCTCATCGGCACACAAATGGACTAAATGTCAAACTAAAACAGTCTGATTTACTGGGGAGTGGAAAATATGTTTCGATTCCTGAAAGGGTGTACCAAAGTGTTTTATTTTCAAAACGTTTTCCCGTTTATCCTTTATGAAAATAATGAAACATTTCTTCTTAGCTATATCTTACTCGTCCCTACCCTATTTTTCGTGGATATCCCAGACGGGCGGTAGAAAGGAGCACAAGAAAATAATTCTTTATTACATATTCACAATGACTTTATTAGAAAATCATGTTTTTTTTATGTTGTCTATCACTCATATGCTTGTAATTCTGTTTCTTATCGCTTTCTTAGAAGTGAGAACGTTTATATATTCCACCGCCTGGCTTGTGCACAGACTCATACAATATATCTTCTCCCCCTAACCCCCCAACCCTCTTCGATAACCCAACACCCCTTCCCAGCTCTATCTATCCAACAAGCCCCCTCCTTATGCGACATTGTTCTCGTGGAAACAGAGGCTCGAAGTATTCGACTTACATTGTAACATCTGCCAGAGAATCGAGGTCACACGGAGATAAGATTTAAAGCATCGGAGGAAGCAGCCACGTTGTATAGTCTCGAGAGTGAACTTCTCGAACCCCTCTCCTCTCTTTACACCCCCAGCATTCCCCTCTATATCTTACCCTCCTAAACGAAACACACACCACTTCATTTCGTTACGCTGATTGTCGGTCGGGACGTTTTATTCCGACCGGTCGATGTAATTTAGTTTACTTGGTCTCATCGCATCGACTTGGAACAAGAGCATTGAAAGGAAAACTTTTAAGACTTGAGACCCACTTCTGTGGTCAAATGGTACAAGGCGTCACTCACATAATAGACAAGACTGCCAATGATGGGGAGATCGGGGTTCAAATCCCTGTCGGGTGAGCTATGGATGAATTTATCTTAATGTGTTTCCATTCTCCCTCTACATCACTGACTCTAATTTAAATATTAACAATCCTTAAAACATTAGCGTAGTTAATATGTATAAGTTTAATCCGAACGGGTGCTAAGGCACAACAAACAATTTTAGTTTTTTTTTAAATCTTCTTGCTCCTTTCCTGAAAAGTTTTAAATCTAAGTTACCTATGTATTACTTTAATTATAACAAAAATCATGCATACTTACATACCATAAAACTAAAATATTTCTGCATAAGTACAAACTTTATATTTTGCTTCTCCATAGTTAATATACGGGTAATTGCCAATATAAAATGGATAGCGTATTTTTTTACTGTGAATTAAACAAAGAAATGTGTAGATCTATAATAAATGACAGAGTATATTTATCAGCCAGGACTTAAAGAAATTACAAAGGAATACTATTATAATAAGTAACAATTATATAAAAAATTATGAAATATAATAATGTTATTTCAAGGTAAACTTTGTTTTCTTAAATTAATACCTGTACAATATTTAACGGCATTTTATTCCACACAAAAAAACTTTTGTCTAAAACAATGAATAATTATTTATTAAACTACTTTAGTAAATGTTCAAAATAATGTCCATTAACATCGATAAAATTTGAATGTAATAAAACGTTCTTGAATAATGATTGTTGTAGAAAATACCAGTTAAAATATCTTGAAAAGTCAATGTCATTAAAAAAGTTTCAGACATGTCTATTTTTTTATATAGCTTAAAATTCTGTTCAAATAATTCTGTTTTTCAGTTATAAAACAAAGTTGACCTTGAAATAACCTTGATGAGGTCCACTAAATCGAAAATAGATTTTACTGTTCTCTTTCCCCTTTAAAAACAATTTTTTTTCTAAAACGCTTGGTTTTCGGGATAGTCTGGAGTCTCAACTTAAATTACTCACCACACTGAGGCCTATTCTACACTAGCGGTTAAAACGCTAACAACTGCGCCGTTGAATGAAATCCTTGTTAACAAGTTAGAAAATAAGTTTTCATCTAGACCAGCGTTTTGACCGCTACCTCTGGTGGCGATAAAACTGCCAGTGGCTGTTTTTGCCTAAAACAATGAAAAATTATTTATTAAACTACTTAAGTAAATGTTCAAAATAATGTTCATTAACATCGATACAGTTTGAATGTAATAAAACGTTCTTGAATAAAAATTGTTGTAGAAAATACCAGTTAAAATATCTTGAAAAGTCAGTCATTAAAAAAGTTTCAGACATGTCTATTTTTTTATCTAGCTTAAAATTTTGTTCAAATAATTCTGTTTTTCAGTTATAAAACAAAGTTGACCTTGAAATAACCTTGAAGATGTCCACTGAATCGAAAATAGATTTTACTGTTCTCTTTCCCCCTTAAAAATCATTTTTTTTTTCTTATAGTCTGGAGTCTCAACTTAAATAACTCACCTCACTGAGGCCTATTCTACACTAGCGGTTAAAACGCTAACAACTGCGCCGTTGAATGAAATCCTTGACATCAAGTTAGAAAATAAGTTTTCGTCTAGACCAGCGTTTTGACCGCTACCTCTGGTGGCGATAAAACTGCCAGTGGCTGTTTCTACGCCTCTGGAGGCTTTGAAACCGCCTAGCGGTAGAAACGTGAATCAAACTTACACCAGGCGTTAACGGGCAGTTGTGCCTCAATGTCACAAGTCTTTCAACAAGAATAATAGATACTTTTCCTCAAATTGGTATCACGTTTGGCAATATTTTCATTCACTTGTTCATCAAATGAAACCACAAACATTCTATAGTACAAAAATAACTTCTCTGGGTACATTCTGTGTTTCATAAACATAATATGAAACTGTCTTGTTGAGAGACGGTTCGATAATGTGGGGTGAGTACACTAACGTCACCTTAGACGAGTTTTTTTTAAATTTCTTTTCGAGTTTCTTCCAGCAAAATAAGTCCCGCGATATTGCCAACCTGTACAATGTTCATTAAAAAACCCATTCGTCACAAGTGGAAGCAACAACCACGGTATTTAAGCCACTACTGTAGAATCAGTAGCGTTTTAATAGCGTTATGATATTTGTTTAACGGAAACTCGTTTTCACAGTAAGGTGTAGATTCAAGATTTTGGTGGTGTAAGCTAGCAGCCAAAACCGCCGCGTTTTAACCGCTAGTGTAGAATCGGCCTAATAGATACGATTCAATACACTCGCCTCTATTCTACGTCTATGACTTGAATGCTACTCACGGTACATGTCTAGAGTGACGTTGGCCGCCACGGGTGCCAGGACATTATTGTTGGTGGCCTGGCAGGTGTAGATGGTGTTAAGGTGACGTCGCTCTAGACGCTCCACGCGCAGAACGTTCTTGATACGACGCTCTGAGAGCGCCTCGTCAGAGTCGTCCACCAGTAGGCCGTCCTTCCACCAAGAGACGCGAGGAGCGGGGCGCCCTGAGACACAACCCCATCATTCAATCAACCCTGGTTTGGGGTTTGACTCATCGCGCACGACAACCTTAAGGCGAAGATGTAAAAGAAGAAGAGAATGGTAAAGTGTTTTTGAAGTTTTTATATCAAAACATATATTTGGTCAAAATCAGCCAAGTATTGTTTCATTACAAACATATAGTTTAATTTTCTTCATATGGTGCTATCAAAAGCTGTTGAATATCCGTCAAGGGTGTCCTGCAATGTATATAACAACTTTTTATATTCATTTAAAAAGTTTGTCATCTAATGACGCTATGCTCAGATTTTCAACAACTGTTGATATCATGATGTTTAGAAAATTAAAATTTGTGTTTGTAATGAAGCAATCTTTTATTTATTTTGATCAAAAACATGTTTTGCTAAAAAAAACTCTGCAAACACACTGGTCTTTTCTCACGTCTCTTCCATCCCACCTTAGGGTTACCGATAAAAGGCTTGTTTCATACTCAGACTTATAACGCCTCAAGTGCATTGCTATACTAAATCCAGGATGATCCCTACCTATACCAGAATGTAATGGGCCAGTTTCATTAGCAAGATTAGCCCATTCCATTCGAGTATAGGTAGATGTCGCATTGTATCTAGTATAGCACCACACTTGAGTGCGTACTAAGTCTGTTTATTAAACTGGCACAAAGTATTAACCACTGTCAGGCCACACGGCATAAAATAGAATGGCCTGTGTTATTTTATGGAACTTCTTCTCTATTCTGTCTAAACTTACACTCCCTTTCGCCCATCACGTACAACCCCCCTTTGTCATGTCAATAAGAAAGAGGGGAAAGGAAACTTCAAACTTCTTATCTCAAGGTAAAGAAGAAAGTTCGAAGCTTGTTCTCAACTTTCTTAGTTTGTTGTGGGGCTATAAAACAGTTACTGTATACATTTTTTTGATAAAGGCAAAATATAGAGCCCTTTTTTTTTTATCAAGTCTTGTCTCATAGCTCCACAAATATTTTCAAAAATTCGTTGAAAATGAGCTAATGTCATATTCTCTCATTTTTGGTCTATTAATAAGACTCTACTCTTTGGCGTCAACCATATTTTGTAATAACGCATCGTAGAATTAAATATTGAGTTAGATTTAAACGACTACGCGTACATGTTTCACTTATCTAACTGATATCTTTAATCCAGACCAATAATACACCCCTTTTATGAATGACAGGTTTTTGACGAGTAGTCCTAGACAGACCACTACTCAGGTTGAGATGTTAACTTTTTTTAACATTAAATACATTTTTGTGGTGATACGATTTTTACAGATAGCTTATTTAAAATTACAAATCAGACCTGCTTATCAATTTTGTATCCTGACATTAATTTTCCTAAAGTAAAAATTTAAATGTATAATCATAGTCTGGTCAAAAGAGTCACGCAATTTTGGTTACTGTAAGACTTGACTTGACACTTGACGTCAACTTTTACTAAGTTACTAAGTTATTTACTTTACATTTAGAAAATAGTTATAAACAATTTGATAGTCACACAAATCTGTATAGCTATTATCATAGGTCACTTTAGAAAGCTAGGATTACCAAATCGAATGTAGGATCGATAGGTTTGTACTGTGGAAATAGAGAAAAGCAAGGATATAAGGGATTCGCTTAGGAAAGTTAGAATTAATCAAGGGAAGGGGAGGAAAGCTAAAACTACACAGGAAACGTGTAAGAAAGTTAGAATTTCACAGGGCGAACGGAGGAAAATGGGAATATAAGGAAATATATAGGAAAGCTAGGATTATTAAAGGGGGTGGAGGAAATTTAGGATTACACATAATAAATGGAATAAAGGTGGATTACCCAGAGTAAATGGAAGAAAATGTGGATTACCCAGGATAAATTGAATATAAGCAGGATTAACCAAAATATTGGAGGAAATTTAGGATTAGCCAAGGAGAGAAATGAAGGGAAGCTACCTGTGTGAAATTGATTAGAGCTAAGATTACTCCATAAATATGGAGTAAAGTTAGGATTATCCAAGAAATATATAGAAATATTACTATAAGGGAAAAGGAGGATAGTTAGGATTATCCAGGCTAAATTGAGCAGCCATAAATCTAAGTAAATAAATAAAAGTAATAAGTAAATAAAAGTAAATATGGAGTAAATTAAGGAATATCTAGGAACTATGGAGTAAAGCTAGGATTTTATAAGAATTATAAATATACATTAGAAATACTCAGGGAAAATGGAGTAGAGTCAAGACTACGAAAGGTAAATTGAGTTAAGCTAGGATTAACCAGGAAATACGAAACAAATCTAGAATTACCATGGGAATATGGAAGAAAGTTCGGATTGCTTAGGCAAATGGAAGAAAGCTAGGTTTACTAAGGGGAAAAGGGAAAAAGTTATGACCACCCAGGGGAAATAGAGCTATGCTAGGATTAGCCAGGAAATATGGAATAGAGCTAGAAATATTCAGGGAAAATTAGGGAGTATTTGGATTACCAAGCAGAAATGAAAGAAAATTTGGATGACTTTTGGGATATAGAAGAAAATTAGAATTGTTCAGGGGAAATGAAAGAAAACATGAACTACCCAATATAAAAGGATAAATACACTTAAAATATTACCACAAAATACGATTTAAAAAAACTCCGCAATATAACCTAAAATGGTTACGAACTTTAAAAAGTAGGATTTTGATGCCAAAAATAGATTCCTATAACAATAATATTAATAATAACTACTATTATATTCATCATAATCATCATAATAATCAAAACTCGCCATAATTTGAAAGTTCACCATAAACGTTAAAACTTTTAGATAGCTAAATATATGACAAACTATTTGTTTCAAGTACTACACGAGCACTAAGTATTCTCCCCATAATGTATAGCGAGCATCAAGAGCATACACATATATACACCATCATTAGTGAGTATGGATGGAGAGGGGCAAATGGGGGCTTACTGATAGATTACTCGCTTTAATATGGACGCTAATGCTGATTTATGCGCTTTGACCCTTGCTATCTCAGTCAATCTTGGTGACAAGGGGGCCCCATTTGGAGGGAGAGACCACGTTACCAACTTAATTTTGGGGAATTTAATGGTTCGAATCCCGAGGCTAAGTCAGATTTTCTTAGTTCCTAACGGAACACGAAAATGGGTGGTTAGAAGTATTTAAAAAAATACGTTTAACTAAAACGATTTATTACTACGTGATTTTAAGGGGTACAGATGAGGTTGGTAGCTTAAAAAACAGTAGCTCAAACTTGTGGCACACATTTACAACTGTCAGTAATAAGTAGTAGTCCCAACATGCAAAGCACGATATATTTACTGTCATCTTAGAGAAAGTAAACTGTCAGTTGACTCTAACGAAACTTGCGACGTTGTTGTATTTAATTTAGTCCATTCTTTTTGTCATGTCCAATTATTGTCAAAGTCTTGTTTCGAGTCAAAAGTTCACTAGTTACAGTCTACACGGCATGCGAAGTTTTTAATTGCCTGCCTTCCGGCGGCAACATTCTATATTTGTTTGACCGTGTACGTTGTCTAGCTAGGCACAGTACTTTGGTCAATGATTCACAGTAGAGCTCACATCATTTCCTTTATAAATGATAGTTTATATAGATATACCTGCGTGTCAGTCACAATTATCTCAAAGGCCGTGCTACACGCACTAATTGCCACATGGGTTTACTTGATATACGCTTCCCTATAGAAAAGTTTCACGTGTAATACAAAAAAATATCTTGTGTTGAAGACAATGTTTATTATTATTATTAGCGCCGCGTCTTACCACCCGTTTGGGTTATACGCATTTACGCTAATGGGCAATGGTAGGGTGATTGTGAGATGAAATGGAGGACCTACAGTTTAACGTGAGATCCGAACCCCGGTGAAGGCCTAGCATTCCCCACATTCACAAGTTGTGATTAATACACGTCTTGTAAGAGGTGAAGGAAGGGTTTGGTAATCAGATAAATCTGTGCCGGGACCGAGGATTGAACCCCGGATGTCAGCATAGAAGTCTGACACCTTACCCCTTGACCACCAGGTCACCGAAGATAATGTAAATTTTTCCATATAAATCCTAATGGTCGGATATTTTGGGAAAGCACATGGGTAAAGTCTATGTGTCTAATAGCAGCTTGGATTTCTACAAGTTATTTTATTCCATTGCGCGTGCGTCTTTCTCCGTGACCAATTGTTTTCCCGGTAGGAACTCATAAGTTGTCGGACTGCAGCCTTTTTTTGTTGTGTTCTAGTTGTGACTTCATTTTGTTTGTTTTCTGAAACACAACTGAGTTGCGTTGATACATTAAGGAGTTTTTGATTGAAATAATTGATTTTTTTTTATAAAACCATGTCGTGTTTATGGTGAGTTAAGAACTAGGAATATTTAAATGAAAAACTCAAAGAAAAGACTTTGAACACTTTTGTTTGGTAAATTTAAAGAAGTTAAGAATGCAACAAAAGGGAATGTAGTACCATCAGACATCTTGTTGTGAACCAGCAAGGGAAATTTGGTAGGGAGGACAAGATTACCCCTACCGATACCTTTATAGAAAATGATGGGAAAGCTCCCACATATAATAAGTAACGACCTTCAACAATGCCCTCATGAGAAAGCCCCTGGAGATGAGTAAGCCCGTGAGGAAATTGGTGCATGTAATGCTTGTTGCCTTTACAGTATCGTGTGTTCTGATTTGCCCTGGTGGAGAGGTAGGGGTTAGAATCCACGCAGGATGTTTTCACGTGGGGTTGGTGGCATAATATGAAGGGAGAAGGGGAGGTAGGTGTTAGCGTTCTTGTTTAAATTAAGTGTTTTTCATAAATACTTGTTTTCTGTATCTTCGTGCTAGTGTGGATACACCTCTAGAATTCTGTTTTACTTTTCCTTACACTCTTAGAGTAAAATAAACTGATAATCCGCATGACCGGGTAATCTTCCAATAGACCGGATAGCTAATGCTGAGGAGGTTTTAAGTTCGAATCTCAGCCAAAGTTCAGTGGAGGGGGTTTTTCACATGGGATTAATCCCTGTGGTCTCAACCCCCCATATCAATGCTAAGGCGGTTTATTTACTCCCAGTTAACCTCCCTATACTCTCCCCTTAACATGTAAGTCTTTACAACTTGAAAATCTGCTTCTGTGATTGAATGGTCTGAAGAAGGCATGTCAAAATTATGGTTCGCAAGCCCTATTCGGCTCTCACTGATTTTCTGTGGCCTGTGGACCTTATGATGATTATGCTGAGTGACAGCATCATATCATGACTATTTCTCTCTTTTTATAGAAGAACAATGCTTTTATTTTACAAAGTGTTTGTCTTTATACTAAACGAAACGCTGTGATGGTGGTGTGATTTCGTGGAAAGAATCTGAAAACTGTCAATTGTACTTTTTATTTTGTTTTGGTTTGTAATCTGTGAAATTGCTATGAGAACAAAGTTTTTGTTTTTATTATAAGAAATAATCCAATCTCAGTGCGACCGTTTTTATTCGCCTGTTGATAGTGCGCACCAATAACCCGTAATTTTTTATTGGTTTCACTTTCTATTATTGTTCGAGACGCAAAGTCTCCCGTTTCTCGATTCATTGTATACATTCTATGTACTCCTCCCCCCTTTTTTTTAAAGAAGGAAAAATTTACATTTTGCGACATTTTCTCGTTCACTACTACAATGATAATTTGGCTGTAAGATAACGTTTCATTTTGGTGTTGTTAAATTTCAACAATAGGGCGCTAACTCTTTTGTATTTAAAATTTAGATTGCTTGTAATTTGTTTATTTCCTTAAATTTGACCTAGGATTTGCTGACCAATTATTCATTTTTTTTTCTAAGATAAGGGTAATGTAACTTCTAACCTTCTTTGTTTTAACTTGCAACCTAACTTTTTTTTTTTCAAATAAGTCTGTTATGATCTAGATTTAATTCACAGTTTTGGACAGAGATTGGTAGATTCCTTCAATCAGTAGGATTGTAGTTTTTTTATTTACTCGGATTATTACAGATATTGTGAGAAAATAAACTTTTTTTCTGGGAACTTGTTTGACCATTGTTATATCATTTATTTATTTTTTAAGTTATGATCTAAGATGTCCTTGCTGTGAGAATTTAAATATAAGACGGGTCTAATTATTAATATACCTCTATTTGGGGCTTCCCTGTTTTTGACGTGTGTTGAAAAATTGATAAATACCCTTTTACTCCTCCACTTTTTTCTTTATTACTGGTTTACAATGTTTAATGTTGATCCTAAAATGTGAGTGTATCCAAGCCGATGATGTTAAAATTCATGGTAACAAGAATCTACATTCATTCTGCCTCAGCCAAATTGTCTATTATGTTTTATATTCGCTTATATATGTTTTGCTCTTTTAACAAACTTTTTTTTAAATTATTTCAACTAGTTAATATTTTTGTCATTATTTGGTGTCTGCTAGCTCTTTAACAGAAGTGTTTGTCAACACAAATTTCTGATCCCCACACCCCCAACACGTGATTTTAAACTTTTATAATCCGAATAATCAGGGGACCTGACTTTTCTGCCTAATTTGTATCCAACCCAGATTTTTCAGTATAATATTTCGGTGCACACTGTGTCTTTTGGTGTGGTATTCAATTTTATTTTTAATACAATTCAGTATTTTTTATAGATAATATTAGAGAGTAGCAATGGGTGGGGGTGTTATTAGTACATGATCCGACATAAAAATAATGAAACCCTATTTTTCTCTCCATAAACGTTGTGAAAATATAACTTTTGAGATAGTTATATTATGGGATTTGGAATAGTTGGTTAAAATCGGCCATGTGAGGTTTGTGTACAATATTTTTTTTTTATTATATAAAATTCAATTTTCAAAAATTTGTTGAATTTGATCATCTTATGTGTAATGTTTTGCAGCACACACAAATATTGACATTTATTTTCAAACACCCAAGTCGTCCCAGCCTTCCGCACAAAATTTAAAGATCAACAATCTCACAGCTTTGGCAAATAAAAGGTCTTTTATATAAGACACCTAATTTTTTTCATTTTATAAAAGTAAGGTAATAAGTTGTCATAGTTATTTTTAATTAGTATAGTAGGAATACTTAAAAAAATATTTTTCCTACAGCATTATCCATGTGAACCTTCTGTCAAACTAGCTGGACACGCCTGGTCTAAGGTTTCACTCTCATGGTAGCATGTATTGCTGATGACGGAGATATTATTAGGGTTATAATCCCAATCAGGTGTTCTTAATTTTTACTCTATATTATTTTTCCACTTTCCATTTATTCAAATGTGGGTACACGTCTTTAAAATTAAACATTCCTAATCCTTAACAAATTGGTGTATTCAGTACATATGCGTGCAACCCTAAAGTTTAGTAATACGTAGTGCTAATAAAAACCTGTACGTGTTGACAGGATTTTATTTTAGACTTGTTAATGTTTATCAAATTTTACGATAAATGTATCCATTTGAAAAAACATGTGAAGTAAAAGTCTCTTACCTCCTGACGCTATGCACGTAATCTGCGCCGTGGTTCCCTCGGTATAGGGACCTACAACACGACGCTGGATGTTCGATCCAGTTTCGTCTTGGATCGTCAACTTCTTAGGAGGCACTGGGAAAACACAAACACAATACTATCAACATCCTACCTTTCTCAAATAACATTAAAGATATATTTTTCTGAATGTATTATACATTCAAAACACATTTTAACTATGTGGAAAATAACGTAAGCTTTTACGATCAGATTTATGGAGTGTTTTTGTTTGACATAAAATACTGTAAATCTGAGAATTGAAATATGAAACGAGAGTAAAAATTTTTTTTGGTTAAATACGTATACCCATAGATCACTCTTAAATGCAACATCTGTTAGAATATCAAAAATAATAAAACACCCTTGGCTTTTAAATACACTAACTATGCTTAAATTCATCATCCGGTAAAATACTAGACGAGAGTTAAACACACTTGGAACTTGAATATAAAACCATATTAATTAAATTCATAATATTAGTACTCGAATATCAAACGAGAATATAACTCACTTAATAACTAAATATTTTATTCATATTTAAATTCACCATATGTGTCTTAAATATCAGACAAGAAAATAACACAATTTTACTTAAATGCACAAATTCATATTTAATCAATCATCTTTGACTAGAATATCTGTAAAAAATAAAGTGTATAATCATATACACGCTCATTGATTTCAACCTGTAAGGCCTTAAACTATATATCTTGAAGATAAGCAATGAATAAGGATGAAACTATCTTTAGTGAGAGAACTTATGAAGAAGGGGTAATTTAAAATTATAACAACAGTAGTTTTGGTGAGAGAGCCAGAGAGAAATTAAAATATAAAAGTTGCCAACCAGGCACGTTTGTTGACCAATCGTCAATTACTGTCGCGTAGTTTGACACTGTTCAGTAGAAATAGACACACGGCAAAAAAACAACAAAAAAACAATCTCTGTAAACCAGGACCAGGTGTTATAGATAATACAGTGGAAGCTGTTAGAAGGCCTACGCTCCTAACGTTTGGTTCGAATGGATCATTGAATCCTGACTAAAGGTCCCGGGACTGGTTTTTATGGTCAGCCCGCACTGAATCAAAAAAAGAAAACGTGTGATACGAGGGATACTTCTCTTCCATTCCTATCCCCACGCACCCACACGCGGATACTTCCAAACCACATCTTCTACCTACAGGATTACAACCTTCCGAAACGAAACTTTTCCAATTTTCTCTCTCTGGGACTAAGCCCAGAACTAGGAAATGAACTTGAGCCTATACAAAGAAGAAGTAAAAAAAAAGAGGAAAGGATGGTGAGCGGGTGGAGAGAAAGGGGTTGGAAACTCTTTGTAGGATCCGCAGGGGTGAAGTGAAGGAAGAAGAGATGATGATGCTCGGATGAAGAAAAGTAAGCAGTGCCATCGTTATGACCTCAAGGAAAGGGAGGGGGAGGGGCGAGAGACTGCTCTCTATGAGGAGTTGGCACCAGTGCTGATGGAGGAGGGACAGGGACGAAAGGATTGTATGATGATAATGATCACAGGGGAAGAACGAGAGAAAGAAGAGATATCCACTTGTTCCAATTACAATGTATGAAGGGCGTAGACCGTATAGAGGTAATCATGTACTGACGAGTTGGGAGGAACACCGAGAAGGAAAAGCTCGGTTCAAGTGAGAGAAAAAACTTAAGGGTTTAAAAGTTTTATTACTAAATTTTTTATGTATATACACACTTATTTTATAACAAGTGAACATTTATGTATTTTTTTAAATTATATATTTTAATAATTGTTAACCAAAACACACATGAACTGGCCGTTCAACAGTTCTATAAAAATAATAATCTTGTAGCTAAAATGTGTGTCACATAATGTGCACTTCTATATATTTATAAATATGTACAGTACATTATTTTATTACAAATATGAAATGGTATATAGTTTTAAAAAACGGATGAGGCTACTGGGTAAATGTAGAAGGTTACATAAGGATGATTTACATAACCTGTATTCATCATACGGCATTGATTTTTAAGATAATAAAGTATCCCAGATTACGATGGGCAGGATATGTGGCGGGAATGGGAGAATCTAGAACCGTATTCAAGCTATTGATTGGTAAACACAATGGGAAGAGACCATTTGGAAGTCCTGGATGCAGCTGGGAGGATAAAATTAGTATGGACTTGAAATAAATAGGGGGTAATGATGTGAACTGGATTGAGCTAACTCAAGATAGGGATGTGTGGTGTTCTTTTTGAAGTGCGGCAATTATTTTTTGAGTTCCTAGTGTCATAGAGTACGTAAGTAGGCCTATATTTATTAAATTGTTAACTCCAATTCATATTATTTTCACTTTTGTCTAGCTAAGATTACTGGGAACCATCCCACGATACTAATCTTAGTTTGAGCTTAAACGCCCTTTTATCTTGCCGGTTGAGTAGGCTTATCATCCACTTGAGGATTCAAACCCTACCTAGGAGCGTTTAGTAGAGATTTATCATGCATAATAGTAGTATTTTGAGGTATTATCTCATAGAAGCTAATAAGACACGTGTAAAATATCTACTGGATTAAAAATAAAAATAAATTCTAGAAATCTTTGAACTGGTTCGATGATATGCTCTTTGAGAGGCCGTTATCTGTAAACTGACGTGTGTTGAGTAGGGTGGCTCTTATTTTTAACTTTTAATTTTGTTGGGTGCCAGCCCCCAAATCAGTTCCAATTAATAAAAAAATTGATTTGTGAACAATTTTAGCTCAATTGGATAAAGGGAAAGGGTGTCCCTGGGCCCTTGAAAATCAAATAATTTAATTGTGAACAAAAGTATGTTTTATTTGAATATCTTCCAAATTATTGATTCCATCAAAAATATGTCAAACAAAGTTTGTAGATATCAACAAGAAGCACACATTTTCATATATTACATTTTTTCATATAATCAATGATTTTCGAAAAATAAACCAAAAACTGATAGATCACACTGATAATTGACGCTGAGACAAAGTTTCTTTCTTATAACCAGGAAAGAGTCGGTGGTAATCGTTCACAATTTGAAGAACGTACTGCTTTTGTTCCTCATTTTTCATAAACAATGTATTATAATGTTCCATTAATTTAACCCCCCTTTCTGCCGCATCATAAATAACTCGCAGTTTACTCATTATTTCCAGCCCTTCATTGAAACTTTCATTTTTAAGCCATGTTGATGGTTTTGTCTGTATAAATTGATCATCAAAGTCTAATCAATTTTTTTAGTCTAATTTCGGCGAAAAAAAATTGTTCACTTCCTTCTTCTTTTAACAGTTTCCGGCATTCTATTGACTTGTATTTGTACTCGCTTTACTTTTTTTTGTTAAATGATTTTAGTTCACAATTAAGAGCTTCCACCATTCTTTGTTTTTGATTCAAATGACAATCTTGAATACAAAAAGACAATGAAACAGCTTCAGGGCTTAAATATCCATAAATGATTACTTATTTTTTTAAATGCAACACGAGATATATCACGAACGACAGTTTGGTATTGAGAAAGCTTAGACAGAACCCTGAGATCCAGGTAGGGTGCTTTGACAGCAGAAGGTGCACAAAATCATGTTTCAACTTATATGCTGACGAGAAAATACAAATATCGCAGATAACATTTTCTTATTCCACTGATAGTACAAATTCATTACGGAACATAATTTTTTCAAGCAATAAGTAGTTTTTGACATCCATCTTGCATGAGGGATGGCCCCTCAAATGTAAAAATATATTCCATGAGGTGGTGCTTCTCCAAAAATATCACTGTTAATTCAAGAAATTTTATGTAATCATCTCGGGGTTGTTGTTTATTAAGAGTACTTTTAACAAAATCGAGAATCCGTGATACATAATTCTTTTTTAAATGTTTCCTGACATTTTCGTTTACAATTCCGAATTGGGAATTATTAACATTAATTCCAGACCAAAAGTTTTGAAATCTTTAAAAAATAATAACATTTGGACCTGTTGATTTACCCATCTTTTCTTCGACAAAGCTTCTAAGAACAATATCATATACATGATTACTCCAATGTAAGTACAGAAGATCTCTTTATAACATAAAAAAATAAATTAAAACGCACGCGCCTTTCAAGTGCCCAGTATGTGTTGCTGTCGTATCGAAAACTAACGCTTTCACGCAATCTTGAAGACCCCATTCAAAAATTAACTCGCAAACCACAGATACTTGTTATCTTGCGGTCCCGGATTCTAATGCAGGTACTCCAAGGAGTTGCTCAGTATCACCACTTGAAACGATTACAGGAAGTAGTCTCTCTACCTGTTAGCATTGGAAGCAGTTAACCGTCCCAGTACACGGCAACAGCTTTTAATTCAGTCTCCTTAAATTGCTTTGTAAGTACAGTTGCCCACTCTTTGCGTATTCTTTCTCTTTAATTGTGAACAAATGACCTGTTGATGACCAAATCTTGAACATCATGTCCCAATGCCTCTACGACAGCATCATGATATGAACTGCATCTCTGTCACTGACCTTGCATTTATCTAAAGCCACGGCAAGTTTCGAACTCATTATCTCACGGCGTCCCCTTCACCTTTTTGCCACTGGTGATTCAAGTTCCATATATACTGGAACAGGGTGCTCTTCTTCAGGCATATCATCGGTGGATTTTTCGGTAAAAGTTACTGGATTTAACAATTCTTCTAAGCTGCTGTCTGAAGTTGATGACATCCATTCAGCAGTTTTTTCTTAAATAAAAAAACCAAGAAATTTGTTAACATGGATTATTTTTATTCATAAGTTATAACAGTTTACAAAAATTGACAAAATCAGTATTAAAAATTATTTAAATCAATGCTGTCCATACTATAGTACTATATAGTATTACACTTTTAGAGTATTTAAATAAATATAGTATTTAAATTTTAAAAACTTGCATGTTATTTACTTATATGTTCAATATCACGATTGTTACGCTTTTTTCTCATCAAGGCTCTCTCATCTCGTTCTTTAGCTATTATTTCTCTATTAAGTGCATCATAATCAATTACATACATGAACCCTGGTCGTCATTTTAACCTTTGATTAATTAAAAACAGCTTATCTTCTTCAATAATTATTATTTCCAAAGCGTTTGAATGTGCTTTGTCAAAAAGCTCAAACTCGATTGAAAAACTATCTCATTTACCTTATGAGATTCCGTTGTTCTTCTAGCGTATTTTTGTGACTGCCTCCATTCTTGGTACAAAGTTTCCTAATTTTGGAATGCAGTGTTTCACAGCCTTAGTCGGACTTCTTACTTTTTCCAGAAAATTATCACTTACTGCAAAGTCAGTCTTGCACTTTCACGTAAGGTTAACTTTAACACATGAAGATTAAAAAAATAGTACACTTAACTCTTGTTTATTTTATGATAATTTGCTTCCAGTTATTTCATTTGAATAATATCCAAGTAAAAATATTTTTTCACGTAAATGAACGGAGGAGATTGGTAAATTAAAATTCTTTTTCAACCGTACACATTCAGAAAGAGATTTGCGGTCTTTTAAAATAGCATCTGCTCACATACAGTTGTTGAATTTTAACCTTGAACTGTTGGGACTGCGTACTGCACAATTGGCAAACAGACTGTACGCATGCGCATACTAGTTCAAGGACAAGCGAAAGCTGTCAGTTATGTAGGGGAGTTATGAGCAACCCGTGGTGCCTAATTTTTTAAAAAAATATCTATTTTTAATGTTTTATGTAAGTTGACGGCATGGAGGTTTGTGTTTGTGGTAATAGCAGAGAATGTATCAGCGATATTCGTGGCGTTACATTTTGGATTTCTCTTTAATACCGTTAGTCGTAGGGAAAAAAGTTATAAATCATACTGTATGCTGATTGCTTAGAGCTATAACTTTTGTCTGACATATATTTTAATTTAATCAATAACTTGGGATATAATACAATAAAATCATCTTTTTCTTGCACTTAAATGATTATTTAAATTTTTACGGTCGCAAGGGTACCCTTTCCCTTCATCCCATTGATCTGAAATTTTTCACAGATAAAAAAAAAAAAATTGGAACCAATCTAGAGGTTGACGCGAAAAAAAAAACTTGATTTTTTTTTTACTACGAGTAAATAAGAGCTACCTTAGTGTTGAGGGTCCGTTATTCATGGAATAGCATGTGCCTTGAAGGGCCATTATCCGTGTACTGATATGTAAGTTAAGGAGCTGTTATCCGTACTATAACATTTGCGTTGATGAGCTGTTATCATTACATTGACATGTGCGTTGAGGGACTGTTATCCGTGAACTGCCAAATACTTGGAAGATTTTTATATCTTTGAATGTAACCCTATGAGGTGATGGAGGCTATAGATGTGCTGATACGTGCTTTGAGGGGTCATGTGTGTTCAAAACACGATTTAAAAAAATATTTCAATTGAATTATTACTATTATTATTATTATTATTATTATTATTATTATTATTATTAGCAGCACCGCGTCTTGCTACCCGTTTGGGTTATACGCACTTATGCTAATGTGTAATGGTAGAGTGATTGTGAGATGAAATGGAGGACCTACAGTTTAACGTGGAATCTGAACCACGGTGGTGGACTGTCATTTCCCACATTCACAATATGTCTTGTCAGAGGTGAAGGAAGGGTTTGGTAATTAGATAAATTTGTGCCGGCACCGAGGATTGAACCCCGAACCCCTGCACAGAGGTACGACACCTTAACCCTAGACCACTAGGTCACCTACTTCGGTTGAATTAAAATGACAAAAATTAGATCAACAAATAAAGTTAGTTAGCCCGATTGAAATCTTTCCTCAAGAATATTATTATATTTTGGTTTTACACAAAAACTTCTTACATCTGAATAATAGACCCTATTTTTATTATATTTTAAAAATGCATTGAACTAACTTAAAATGACGGTGTTTGGGAACTATCTCAAATAACATTTTATTTTAGATTGGGATTCATCGTTCATTCTCGATTTGCCGCACCCATGTTGATTTTCAAGCAGGGATTTTACATCCTAAATTCATAGGAATACTGATTCAATTCTCTAGCGTACTACATTCCCGTGTTCAGTTATGACAATTTATGTTGTGGGTCTGTCAACTTAGCTCAGTTATTAGCGTGTCTATCAATTGAAAAATGGGCCCCGAAATTGACCTCTAGCATGATAAAGAAATAATTTTATTATTGGTGAAAGAGGTTTATATTATTATAGAGATAAGTTGATGGTAGGGGAACTTAGTGTTGTGTCATGTATATACTTAGTTTGTAATTCGCGTTTTGATATAGCCAGCGAGTTTCTAAAAAGAGCAATATATGCCTTCAGTAATACGAATAAAATCATATGTAGACAAATTTTGAGCTAAAATATCCTTAAAATTAAACACATTGCCGAAATCTGCTTTTATATATTTGAGTACAACGACGCTTAAACAGAATTCTTCGCCTCTTTCTCTCTCTCTTTATTTTTTTAGAATGCACGCAGTTGTAATAAATAAGAAAACAACTTACAGTGCTTCCTTAAATCCTTCAAAGTATGCTACTTGCTTCACTAACCAAGTGGAAAAGACATCGAAAGAGGGTGGACTGATGAGGGGGGAAGCAGAAAAGAGGGGAAGGAAGGGAATAAAACAAACTCGGTTCAATTTCTTTCCGGTTGATTTCAAGAGCAAATAGGTCCTACTAAAAAAAAGTTTTTAATTTGTTTTCAAGTAGAAGATTGAGATGAAAATAAAGAGAGGTAGTTTTGTAATATTTTTTCTTTCTAAGGTGCAGTTATACTGTACCCATCAAACCCAACTTTAGGAAAGTTCTGAAACAAACTTACTAAGGAATAATAGCAATAAAAATTCAAACAGAAGAAAAGTAAGCGAATAATTTTGTTTTTATTTACTCAAGCTCTCTGTTTTCTATTTTTTTTAACTACTTATATTAGTTTATGATTTAGGGATGGTAAGGTCAGTATGTTTTCACACAACTGTCCACATTCTTTTCACGCGTTTAAATATGTGCATACACACACTTTAAAAATTTACACTATATAATATAATATACGAGTACAACAAAAACCTGCACAATTAAAAATAAAATTAAAAACCCTTTCTTTTGTGTGATATGTATAATCCATCTATTTTTATAGTAATTAACAATTCGACAAATATAAATGTTAATATATTTACTTACAATCACCTATTTATACGTCAATTCATGTGATCTGAAATAATTGACTCTCTTTATAATATAATATGTTAACAATAAGCCTACCTATGAAATAACACTAATATAAAATATACATTTTGAACATTTTACCAGCAAAAAAAAGAGGGGGGGGGGGCGCATCGCAATTGGGCCACGTAAATATGTTATGATCTTCGTTTAAAAGGGATGGCGTTAATCCCACATTACAATTGGGCCACCTATAACTGTTATGAGAAAAGGTTGTCCATAGACATATAAATACAAGCTATATAAATCTCTTCTTGCAGTTTTCCAGTGGTTGAATAATGTAAGGTTAGTTTAAGTGGAGTAAAAGGGGCAAAAAATTGCTTGTCCTAGAAAGCAACCAATTTTCAATGGCTCATGCTGCTAGCAGTTGGGAAGCTCGCTGGAGATGTGCAAATAAAAAGTGTTCAGAAAAAGTGTGCACGGACAACATAGACAGTAATGTTATAATTAATGGTGATACAAATCATAATCACTAAGGAGGGGAATTGTAGACAAATTATAATCAATGGTGTAAAGCGAAGAGCTAAGGAATATTTGTGTGAGAAACCATCGAAGTTCATCCGTCCTGATTTGGCAAAACGTGATGCAGAAGATAATTATTACAACGCATGATTTTGTCTTCTTACAAAATACATTTATGTGGCCTGATGCGATGCTGTTCTGAAACTTCCGACAAATCAAGAAGTATTAAGAGGTTGTGCATCATAGCAGACCCAACTCAGCTCCCAGCTCGCGCAAGGTATGGGAGCAAAAAGAGGGAAAATATAAAAAGATCTACAATATGTGAAAATGTGTGCAATGCATTGGTTTTAGATTGATTACTCTAAATTTTCCATAGTGACGATGGGGGGAAAAGCGACAAAGGTTCTTGTTATTAGCTAAAGTATGCTCCTTGAATGACAGAATGAACATTTTTGAAAAATGATTATCTGTTAACCCATTCTAAAATTGCCAGAAATTACCTATTCAATACAGTTTATATCAAAATATAATTTAATATTTCAACAATGTTCAGTACCAGGGACCTGTATTAACTCTTTATCTTCTTTAATGTTTAATAAGAAATGATACACGTACACTGGTGATCGTGTAAATTTACTATTTCTATCCGACTGTATCACAGAGTTTATGGCATGTGATAAACGTTCTTAAAGGAGTGACATTTTTTGGTAGAAATTAAGTTCAATAAGGTTCTTCATTAAATAAAATTGAGTTGGTAGCTAAAAGAAGGGCCCATGCGTAAAAATTGTGTTCGGAGATAAAAGTGGTGAGTTCACAAGAAATTATTGTAATCGTTAGTAAAATACATAACGAGATAATGATGAACCTCTACGTTTTATAAGAGACCTAACATAAAAAAGTGGATTATTTTTATTATATATGTCCCCATGTTTGTATGTACCAGGAATTGTTTTTATTGTGATCCTAGTGCTCAAATTAAGGGTAGTTAATATAGTTTGTACATATATATTTGTATATATCTATGAACAACCTTGTATCATAACAGGTATACGTGACCCAACTATAATGTTATTAAGTTTAATAGATATAAATCTTTTATAATCCTTCAGGTTAATGAACCTGGACCAATTCACCTGTGAGCTTATGGAATAATTGGTCTCGTGGTCCAATTACAATTCTCCGAAAAAAGTTGGTATTTTCTAAAAAGCCTTACACACGAGAATTAAACTGTATTAATTATTAGCTTTTAGAAGATTACTGTAAAATTTAAACTATTTATTCAGATCTTAGCAGAGTTTAGGTTTTAAATTGGCTATCAAGAATTAAAAATGGTCTCGTTTTCTCAAGACGTAAGCCTAATGTCCATTTAGGGTAGCTTTGACCTTTACTGACTGTTACAAATATATGGCAAAACACAAATTGCAAACACCTGTTATTGCGTTTTACTTTCTAATATAAAGATAAAGTATTGTGATATTGAAAAAATAATTTCTCTCGAGATTATGACGAATCTTTGCGTTTTATGTGAACACGAACTCTAAAAAGTGGATTTTACCATGCATTGTGTTTGTCCCCATGTCTGTCCGTTCGCCTGTCTGTCTTTAGGTCTGTCCCTGGCCACGGGTCCAAAAAAGTTTTATGGATTTTGTTTAAATTTTATAATTAGATTTTATAGGGTTATAATATGAACATTTTTTTTCACCCTAGGCCTTCAATTAAGGGCAGTTTACTTGTGAGTAGTTTTATTGCTTCCAAATTTTTGAAAAATTTCTATAACGATTTTGCTTAAAATACATATCTAGGATTTGATTGACATGACAAATATCAACGAGTAATTGGCTTTTGGAAAAAAATTCGTTGAAGTGGAAGTTTACTAAAAGGAAATTTGTGAAAATTCTGAATATTTCAAAAATAGCCGTAAAAATTTTGTTCAAAATATATATCTGGAAATCATGGGGTACGAAAAATAATGTATAATTTTGTAAGGGGTAAATTTGCATTTATGAGTAGCTAACTGATGATTGCATTTTCAAAAAATTAGAATATTTTACAAATTACTCTTACAATTTGGTTCCAAATGGGGATCTTGAGAGTATTTGACATAACAAATAACACTGTTTACCTTTTTTTTATGGTGAAAAATTAATCATGGGTAGTCCAATGAGGACTGATTTTTCTAAAACTTGAAATCTTTTACAAATTTCTCTAATGAGTTGGTTACGAATGAGTATCTCTGGAGTGTTTGACATGACAATTAATAGTGCGTACTTATTTTAGGCATAACAACTTATTTTTAAGTAGTTTGCTGATGAGTGATTTTTCAAAAGTTTAGAATATTAAAAAAATTGCTTCAAATATTTGGTTCCAAATTGGTATCTTAGGAATGTTTGACATGCCAATTAAAGCTGTATATTTGGGGAGGGGGTGGGGAGGTTTGTGAAACCTCATTATGGGTAGTTTACTGGTAACTGTATTTCAAATAGATTTTAAAAGGGCTCTAATGATTTTATTACAAATAGGAATTTTGGCAGTGTTAGACATTGCAAGTATCATTGTTTACTTGATTTCGGGTAAAAGTTAGAAAAGGGTCGTTTGCTGATGAGTGGTTTTTGAAAATTCAAATTATTTTGACAATGGCTATACTGATTTTGCTTAAAATGTATATATGTGGAGTGTTCGACATGAACGTGACAAATAAAGTTGTTTACTCGTTTTTGGGAGGCAAATTTGGTTTTTGTGGGTTACTGATTACTTTTTTTTAAATTTTGATATATAAAAAAATGATATAGTAATTTGGTTCATAATTTGTATAGGGGGACTGGTTTTATAAATAACAGTTTTTGTGTATTTATTCATCTAAAATAAACTTCGAGTATTTTTTGAAAGTGACTTTGAAAATTAAATTAGTTTTTCATGATGATAAATACGTTTTTATTCATAGAACTAACTAATAATTTAGTAGTTTACATATAATTAATTTTTAACATTTAAATAATTTTGTTATATATATTTGAACAATTTGGTTTAAAATTTATTTATAAAGAGTGATTATTGGGACTAACAAGAGGATGTACTTGGTTTTATAAGAAAAACATACTTAATTGAAGTTTATTCAAAACAAATTTTTTTAAATTATCTCCGAAACCATAATACACCATTTGAGAAAGTTTGTATGATTTTGGCATACCATTTATTTTGTGTAAAGTTACGATTTATACATACTTCATTCTTTTATATTGAATAACTATATTAATACAAAATGTCTTTATATATAATATCTATATTGATACACGAAGCTATGTTTATGCCAAATTCTTTTTAAAAAGAACTCTTAACTTCGCGGAAAAGGGATAGTTTTTGTGATTCCACTTGTAAGAAAAAAATATCAATAAATTATTGGTCATAAATTAAAAGCTTAAGAATTTTTTTGACCCAAGTGACTAAAATGATTTGTTCGAAAATTTGCCTATAACAATATTATTATTATTATTATTAGCACCGCATCTTACTACCCGTTCGGGTTAAACGCACTTACGCTAATGTGTAATGGTAGGGTG
>CABFOW010000884.1:184962-194987 GCA_902141385.1 Timema californicum | reverse complement strand
CAAGTCGAAAAGGGCAAAAGTGACAAAAGAACCAATGAGGGAAAAGGGATAAAATGTGTAAAAAAATCAAAAAGATAAAAAGAGTTAAAAAAAGACCAAATCTTTCTAAAGGAAAAAATCGTAAAAAGGTGTAAAAAATCAAAAATTGCAATTAAGTAAAAAGTGTTCAAAGGTTAAAAAAGGCAAACAGTTTAAAAAGGTGAAAAAATAATAGCTTAAAAGTTGTAAAAAAGTTTTAAATAATTATTTATACTTACTTTTTACCCTTTTTGCCCCTTTGGCACTTTTTACATTATACGAGTAATGACACCCTTTTTTATCTTATTATTCTTTTTGCCCATTTTACAATTTTAATCCTTTTTATACCTTTTACAAATTTTTATTAAAATTTAATTTGATTCACTTTTTACCCTAAACTATTTCTTCCGGGCAAAACCGGGTACTTCATGCTAGAGCTTAATAAATTATAAACTTTTTTTATGCTAGCTTGACTCCAAATATGTGTACTTTATTTTGGATACAAGCAAGGCCGTAGCCAAGGGGGATGGGGTTGGGGGTTCAAACACCTCTTCCCCCCGAAATTTGACAAAAAATATCTACCTGTTTGGACAAAACAATACAATACAAGTATTAGCTTGTCACTACTATTTTAATGTTAATGTACATATTTTTTAATGGTTTTTGGTTGTTTTCATTAAGAAGTGTGGGGTAGAGCTATCGACCCTCCAACGGGTTACAGTTTTGCAAAATTATAAATAGTGGTAGTCTTCAAACATCTTTTCTGGAGATAAGTAAATTGTTATAAATACTGTGACATGTGAATGCTTATGGTTTTGTGAGTTTAATTGTAGTATAGACTTGTGTTAGTTAAGTTAGTTATTGTGAAGGTTAAACTAGTTTATTGATCCTCATACTGGATGCTAGCTTTTTTTTTAAAGTTAGTCCTATGAATTCCAGTAAATGAAAAGAACAATGATGTATATTTTCGTTTTTAATATGAAGAGCCCTTGATAAAATACAAACATATTTGTTTGTGATATATTGAACATATTTAACTATATTATTAGTGTTGATTAATAGTTATTAGTTGATGCCTATCATACGATTTTACGCATGAATACCTATGTGAAAACTGCTTTAAGTTACGTTTCTAACAATAAAAAAGTGACTTCCTATGTTAATTTGACTCTAGCAAGAGTTGTTGGAATTGCTGGGCTACTCACCAGGGCACCAATTTTCCCAACCCTCTCCTTCCTGCCATCGCTCACCCTTTTTTAATACCTCTTTATCTCATAAATATAAAAGTCAAAGTCTTCATTACATTTGGTCATGATGGAAACGTCTTTATTTGAATGGTGTACTATTTTGGAATGTGTGAGCAGGGATTATTCACCCTTTTATCCAAGCATAAATTAATAAATTTCTATCTTTATTATGGAAAGAAGAAATCATATTTAGAATTATTCAAATTGGGCTAATGTTACGAAACCGTATTTATGTAAAGGAGGTTGAGATTTGAGGTGTACCTTGTCTAGCCCCAAAAAAAGGTTTTTTTTATGCACTTGTCCTCCTTCTCCAAGCCTAAGGAATTCCAGAGGCCTTTGCCCCGGAAAACTTTGGTCAATTGCATGCCACTATAAGAGAGGTCTTTGCTTGAAATATTTTTGGATAATATAATTCTCTAGAATCTATTTGGAGTGGTATCACCTCAAATAATTTTAAATGAATATTCACCTAGAACATATTTAGAACGGTCTTAGCCAGCTATATCATTTAATTCGATGTCTTATAAACTATTTGAAATTTTTCTAATCGTATTATGTTCGAAAATATAGGAAGGGAGTGAAATAAATCTCGAAAGAAGGGGTGAGTGGGTGGAGATTCATTCCAGGGGAAAAACTATTGTAATAGGGCAGGGAACACCCACCACTTATGCTATTATTTAAGACGTGTTCAATATACATTTTCGAACTTTGAGGAAGAAGGAGCTATATACGTTTTTAAATGTTAACAAAATTGATAGAAACTTAAAGTATTTAATCCCAGCCGTTAAACTACAGCTAACTGCTAGAGTAATTTCATATTTGAAATTCTTTCTTTGCTTGTGTCAGTTGAGAGGTTGTGCACCCCGAATTCAAACACCCCTCTCCCCTGAAATTTTTACATGGCCATGGCCTTAGATTTAAGTGCCGATTTTAAGAAGTTTTCTATTTTAGGTCATATTTACACAAATTTTGGAGGCATAAAGACATAATTTGATTAAAATTACTTAAACCACTGTACATTTTAAATTTGTATCAAACACAATACGTACACTACATCGTATTTTATATTAATGGATTATAACGTATATATTTACGACCAATTACTTGTAGGTTAAAATCATATCTGGTTTTATGTGCCTAAAACAGATTTACTATACTTGCTTCATAGAACTGTCCCTCTCCATTCTCCACCCTACTGAATTTGTATGACCTACTCATTCATTGCGATTCGAAACCTGTTCAGTGTAAATTATATCTGTCCAAATGTTAAGCATGCCTAAAGTTAGGGAATTAAATAGTGTTAAGTTGAAAGAATTGGGTGAACATTACTTTAGGATCAATATTGTTCTGTAATGTCTGTGAAGTGAAGGTAATCATAAATAAAAGATGTCGGTTAATTTATTTTCCTTCAGGTTAATTTTACTTCCTTGATTTGGGGAATATTTTTAATAATACTCATTAACATATATTTTTAATGCATATTTGTTAGTTATTAGGCGATTCATTGGTATTGTAAGGGAATATTTGAATGCATATTTCGCAATTTTTAAGGTCCTAAACATCAGTCTTATTTATCACCTACCGCAGGCTTTACACATTGATATTGTGTGTAGTGTTTATCAGCTCACTGTGCCTTTGAATAGCACTTCAACTAACAAAATATTTTCAAGCAGAAACAATCACATGCACTTACTTTAAGTAAATATCAAGACTGATTAAATCCCTTAGAGGAACTATACACCTTCCCACCGGCAATTTCTAATTATTTTAACATAATTTTAATTTCTTTTATACTAATATAAATTGGTTACTGATAAACTAAAAATTATTTTCCATTATGATTCAATTTTGGTTTCACTTTGGAACAAACCAAACTTTTTTTTTTAATATACTTTTAAATAGACCTGGACACGGAAATCGAACCCGGGACTTTTGCCTTAATACACCAATGTTCTATCCACTGAACTATCCCAGAGTCATCCCGTGCTCAGGGTCTTTCTTCACTCATATTTTAAGTCAGAGTCTGTGATGGACGTGCGGAAACCTTCGGATAGCTCAATATGCTAACCACTGAGCTATCCCGGAGTCATCCCGTGCTTAGGGTCATTCTTCACTAATATTTTAAGTCAGAGTCTGTGATGGCGTGCGGAAACCTTCGGATAGCTCAATATTCTAACCACAGAGCTATCCCGGAGTCATCCCGTGCTTATGGTCACTCTTCACTAATATTTTAAGTCAGAGTCTGTGATGGACGTGCAGAAACCTTCGGATAGCTCAGTAGCGTACTAAGTCAAAGCTCCCGGGTTTGATTCCCGTGTCTAGGTTTCATTTTTCAACCTAAAGAATATAATGTTTAGATGCGGCTATAACCTTGACCAACAAATATAATAGCTTGGATATTTAATCCACTTCTTGGTAAAGTTTATACCTACCTATAGCTAAATATCAATATTAACTATATAACTTCAACCATTTTATTTTCACAGGATTGTCCTGAAGATCGTGACTTCCGGTCACATCAGTGCGCGGAGTTCAACGACGAGCCATTTGAAGGAAGACACTATGAGTAAGTTATCTAAACATTTTAATTATGTTTAATTAGTAACTTGAATAAAATTTGACATTGGTTATTTTATAAATAGGAAGGTTTGGCTCAGAATTATATTAACGTATGCTTAAAAGTTATTAGAAAATATGTATACTCCCTTTCCTACTCCTAGCTCAGTTTGACTATCACAATGGTATTGAAGGTTGTAGTAACAATATATTTATATTCATATATTGTATTTATTTACCTATAGTTTAGTTTTTAATTTGAATATATGTTTTTAATTCATGGACTCATACAGTTTTGTTACTATTGTTTTAATTTTACACGTAACAAAATGCTTTCATTACCAGTTCAAACGACATCGGCTCAGTTTAAAACGAATAATTTAAAATGATAACTATTACGTTATAACATTTAAAAGAAAATTTCTAATAATATTTTATAATAGCCTAATCACTTATAAATTATGTAACTCATCATTATAGATCCTTCTCCACTCTCCTGTGTGTTAACCCCTTTTTGGAACAAATATCTTCCTAAACAGCTGGTTCTCGAGCAGCCCAAATTTGTTTTTGTCATGTTAGGTAAGAGACCATGTTTCACACCCATGGAGAACCACTGGTAAAACTATTGTGTTTTATATTAAGAGTCAACACAACATTTCTTGATAACAGGCGCGATGCTAAATTTACTGACCGAGTAGAAGTGTGTATTTTCCTGATTTCCACTATAATATCATTATTACTAGTTAAAATAGTTCCTAAATGTTTGAACGTTGACCATATCAAATAATATGTTGTTCGTAGTTTGTAATCATGTAATTAAAATCTGTTTTTAAATGTCTGTGGTCTCTTTATATAAAACATATTAATAAATCCTTCAATTAGAAATAGAAGCAGGCCTACATGGGTCACGCGATCCATGATCACACATGGGGGGAATTACAGCCGCTGGTTTACCGTATCACATTAGTGACATGACTAAAGACCCGCTCCCACCTGGGCGATTCGGTATTTGTTAGCTCGCGTGCAGGTGTTCAACTTTGTTAGTTTTATTTGTAAAGTCAAGCTGCAATGGAACTAATTATTTTAGTACAGGACTTTAGATTTGTCTACGAAAAAAGGACAGTAATAATATTTATGGTAACATGAAAGCTAACCACTCCATTGGATAATGGATCTAGAAAATAGCATATAAGTTTACTTGCATTTATTATTATTATTTTGTATTCTGTCTTCTGAAAGGTCCATTCCTTTTGTAAAAACTTAGAGCGCCATGCACCCTGTCCTCTGCCTCCTCCTTCAGCTCCCAGAATTGGTTTCCTTCCCTCGTTGCACCCAATATTTGAATCCTCCTCTTTCCTCCGACCTTGTCTTATAGTTTATATACAAGCATTTATTCATGTTTTGTTACATTGCGGTCATGTGGTTATTACTTTGAAATAAATACATTACTTTTGTTTTTTTATTTATATTAAAAAACACTGCATATTGACTTTCGTCTTCTTTTAAGCGGTTCCCACACTATTCGCGAATGTGGACAAATGTTTTGGTCGAATATTCACCAGAATGTTCGCCTACGTCCGTATCATGAAACATATACGAACTTCCGCCTTCTGTGGACCTCACACACTTCTCACGAATGTCTACCCCGGAATAGTGGCGAACATTTGTTTCCTTTGATTCGCGCCCCAAAACCATTGCTCCGGTTGTACCTATTCGTGTCGACCACTTGTAACTTTTAGCATTTTAAAGGCTGGTCGACCATCTTTTTGTCTACCTGTTTTTATGGTGCCACAACATGCATGTAAATGAATGGAGCCCCGTACATTAGAGTGGTAAAGTGTAGCGGGTCAAAGCCGCTCTGGAAAAAGCCTGCCTTGTTGAGGTTGGCACCGCGCCGCTCCGCCCTACCGGCCCAATGGACAGGAGAGCGGGTTGGAGCTCATCGGGTTCGGGAATCTTCGAATGCCTTCGGAAGGATTCGTAGTCAACCACGTGAGATGTTATCAACAGATCATCAATCCAGTCATTAGGTGTCCATCAGTTTTGAAATTTTCGGACAGTAGTCCACTAAACAAGTGCACATCTGGGGAAAAATCATGGTATGAGTTCAAGTTCCAGTCAAATACACTAAGCATTTTATTTCATAAGTTATGTTCTTCTCAAGTCTTGTAATTGGTCAATGCGGGTACACTTCTTCTAAGTTATGCCTTTCGCACTCATACCCAATTAGAGTAAATATACGGATATCTCTTACGGGACATTAAAACGTGAAGTGTGAGTGGGAAAATCAAACAAAACTTAGCCCGTTTTTAAACTTAAAAAAGTGTAGCTGATGGCTTCAAATGAGCATTATTGACTAAGGGGGCGTTCAAGTATTACGTAAGACCTCAAGGGGGAGGGGGTTTGAGCTTTGCATACTTTTCCGGACAAAGGGTTTGTAGGGGTTGAAACAATGCTTACGTAAGACAGAGAAAGACGGGCAAAATTGGTGGAGAGTGCATCGCAAGCCGCTTGGACCTGAGACAGCTTCCGGCAGCAATGAGGATGCTACGTGGCTAAGCACGGAAGAAGCGGAGAAGCTTATATAAACCAAAACTTGAGTGACCTAACCCCCCCTCCCTACCCTCCTAAATAGAAACACAATAATTGAAAGTGTTGAGACGTGATGTCAAGGACCTTGGTTATCGGATTAAACTGTATTTTGGGTGGGTTTTTTTATAAATATAATATTCATGTATTCATTAATAATACTTTTTTATAACTTCAATTAAAAGTAAATTAAAGTTTTAAACTTTTATAATGTTATAACTTGTTTCAATTTTACCTGTTCAATAAATGTAAACTCATTGTACTCCAGTGTTAATTTTCAATTATTTTGCAATATAGTATGATTTATATTGGAAGAACAGTAGGCCTATATAAAATTTTAACATATTTGTTTGTGACCAACATTGATAACATTCCACTGTATTATTCGTGTTAGTTTATAGGTATTGGTAATATCTATCAAAAGTGACAGCTGCAGATAACATGACTTCATGTATAACTATATTAAAATTGTTTTAGTAAGTATAGTTTACGCCTCTATAATAATATTTACCAGCAATTTATAAATTGCTTTAATGTTTTCATCATCGCGTCTTACTACCTGTTATATAGGCAAAATTGCATGAAAAATAGAATGGTTATTCCTGTGAACAAATTAAGTAAGTTGACAAATCTTACACAAGCAGGAGGGGTGCTCAAAGGGGGTGAGGGGTTAAAAATGACCAAAAGTATTCTTACATAATACTTGAACGCCCCCTGATCTGTATAGGTACTTAACGGACACTTTCTTAACCATCTGATTGCTTCAGTGTACTTCTTATAAGCTACATTAATTAGAAATAATACACAAAAACCAGTCCCCCGGCCTTACATTCTTCATTGTAAAAGAGGAAGCTCCGCTTTCGCCATTTAATATTTGTTTGCCATGCCGGGATATCGAATAGGGGAGTCTTTGTTTGACAGGCAGGTGTACTACCAGCTGATGAGTAACACACTGTTAGGTTCCTTATGAACCACCTACCCCCTTATTCCAATGCATGAGAGAGGTATATTNACTCTCTACCCCAACCTCATTAACTGTGACGGCCACAGTCCTGTGTGTTTCGCGAGGTCGGTCAGACCTAATTAGACGTCCCTCTCGGGCCGAGGCAATAACTCTTTGGCTCTCATTAATTACCGTACAGGAGGGGGAGGCTCGAGGGAAAGAAGGGAGGAACAGCATTCTCAAAAACATCTCTAAAGGTAATTTAAGTTGTTAATAGAAAACCTAACTTTTTTTTAAAGCCCAAACACCTGGGTATGATCAACCTCGGGGCGTAGCTATTATCATGCAGGTTAGCCTGAACCAACGGTACGTGTTGCTCTTCTACGTGGCTTAGTAGAAAGAGGGGTGGTATAAGGGCGTGTGGGTCACTAGTTTGACCATAGGAGGTATACACATGTTTGTGAATATTACCCTTTTGAATAAATATGGGATGCTTGAATACTCAAACCCCATAAATTCAATGGTATTTGAGGGGTCAGATATTTTTAACAATTTCAACAAATAATTTGAATAAATTATTAAAGGGGATTATAAAACTTGTACGATTGGGAAAATATAAAATCACACAAAAAAAAACATACTAATACAATAAAAATGAAATGTTTTCTTGTGCCGATTGTGCTAAGATTTTGCGTGGACTTAACGTGGACGTCCGGTTAATACATAGGATATATTTTTCTATTAAAATCCAATAAAATAGCCGTTTTTTAAACATTCTTTCTTAAACCTCTCGATCAATCGTTAGATTTTCATATTCAATATAGATTTTTTTTTTTGTGTCTCTTTGTTCCTGATCGCCAAATCAACTGCAAGCCAAAGAGTAATCACAGAACACCTTTAGATCTTAAATCCGAGCGGAAACTATATTTTGGTTAAATGTTTCTTTTCACATTAACATCGTGTTTATTTAACAAATTAAACTAAAACATAGGTAACGTTTAACATCTTTATTTGATTTGATCTTACATTTATAGAGATACATATTCATAAATATATGTGAATTCGTCAATTAAAAGGTAGCTCAAACTCAAGAGTACACAGGGAAGTAATAAAATAATATTTGACAACAAAGTAACTTCAAAACCAAGCGAAATTTATTATCTTTACCCTTACATTGCATTGTGAGTTTGATTCCTTTGATCACGTGATGAGATATGTGGATAACTCCAAAACCAGAAAACATAGAGCGGGACTGGCTTGGCATTATGTACTCAAGGAAACTCAAGAATATGACTGACACTTTTTTTTAACGTATACATATATTTATAGTCACAGATCCAGCAGATTCAGTCAGACTTAATGGCTTGAAACCAAATACAAGACGACACCTACCAAGACTCAAATTGAATGAGCCAGTTCAAATCCTAAGCTGGCCCATTCCATTCGAGTCTAGCTAAGTGTCGTCTTGTATTAATTATAGCATCACACTTGAGGCTTACCAAGTCTAACTAGGAATCTGGCCCTTGTACCTGAGAATGCGTTGCGTGACTACTGCCACGGGTATCTCGAAAACCAAGCAAGCTGAAACATGGAATACGCTTGTGTACGCAAAAAAAACAACTGAAGATATGATTTCCTTCTCAGTTATGTTACTATTATACATATTGATCAGCTATAGATTTATTGTACTCATTTGCAGTAAACCTCTGGCCACAATAAACCTCTTTTTTTTCTGATAAATATAGATTTAAACATATGTTAAAAATCCCATTTACTATAAACCATAAACTTCGTTTTTAGTGTGTACCTATATATTCGATAAAATCAGAGGATTTGAGATCTGTCTAGGGGGAGAATTTATTGCAGGGAGGAGAAAATTATTTCCAGGGGGTCATAGTCCCCCACAGTTCTGCCGCGCCTGCCGTCCACACGTACTCTATATTAGGTATTTGTGGGTGAACTACTTTCAGGCGATTATTAGTCTTCTTTGATGTGTGGTCTCTATGCGAAACGATATTCGTTACTCGCTATGCACGATAAATATTCTTACATGAAAACTAATATTTTTTCCACACTTGCGTGAGTCATATCAAAAATTGAATAGGCGTGGATGAATAACGCACGTGTGGACCCGGCTTAAGAGGTGTCTGTGCGTTAAAATACAAAAAAATGTATAATTTATCTGTGCTGTACATTCTTTCTAGAATTTTAACTTTAATTTTGTTTTTTGTATTAATTTTTTAACTTTCACAGGGGGTCAATTGACCCTTTGGCCTCCCACCACTGAATCCACGCCTGTGTCGAGTCTAATGCCTTAGAACGAATGACTACTCCGGAATGCATCTTTAAACTCAATAAACCAAAAAAATTAACTTTAAGTAAGCCGTAAGGAAATATTTAATGTGTGTAGTGTATTTTTTACATCCATAGTGAACCTGATACAGCCTACGACTATCAATTTGGGTAGCTAAAGAACCAAAAAACATAAATAGCATAAACTTGGTATAAATGACGCTCTTTGGGAACCATAGTTTTTATTACCACATATAATGTGAGCCTGAACTATGAAACTGCATGATTGCTGGCGCGGAAGGAGGCCAAACTAACGATCATGACAATCTTAAACTTTGTATAACTATTTAGGGAAACTAGCGGATGTGTACCTTTTTTTT
>CABFOW010000884.1:169644-184867 GCA_902141385.1 Timema californicum | reverse complement strand
TTATTTTATTTTTTTTTTTTTTTTTTTTTTTTTGTTCAATCACGCCCAAGCCATGTGCTGCTGAAGTTTTTTTTATATAACTTGAACGTCCGGTTAACGTATAGACTCATTACACATTACATTCACCAAATTTTTTCAAGATAGCAGGTACAAAATATTTCTTTTTAACCTTTTTATCATTTTATGCTTATTGTATTTTCACTGTACCAACTTTTAAAAGTTCCTATATATAAATGTATTAGACTCTACAGCCATCTCTAAAAAATATTATGGCTACATGAATCTACATTCTAGCCTGTCCAAAGCTCTAACTCATGAATTATGGAAAACCTAACAATGGTAACCAATAATCAATCATCATATGAATAACATAAGCTATGTATTTGGTTGTTTGTATGTATGACCTATAACTCAACAAAGATAAAACCTAGTAAGCTTAATCATATTAATATAAAAATGAATTGCTGTATGTCTGTTTCTCACTCACACCCAAAACACTGTATACTTTTAGAAAACATGGGAGATTAAATAAAAATGCTATAAATTTAGTGGGATCACTCCAAATACCCCAATAATTCTTGGATATTTAAAAGTTAAGTGTGAAGGTTGGTGAAATTAGGGATTTCAAAATTTCCAATGCCACGTAAAAACTAGTCTTCACTGTGCTATAAAATTTAAATTTACTATGCATGCAATAGCTACCCCAAACATTATTAAAACAATTTAAATTTCAAAATAAAGGACCGGAAAATGGAGGGAAGTGATCCTCATTCTGAAAATGTCTAAGTTAATAGAGTAAAACACTTCACCTATGGTGGAAAATTGAAATAACCATAAGTGTGTGGACATATATAATTTCAAAACAAGTGTCAATGGAATTGAGGGGTGGAGGATGTGGGGGGTCCTGAGCTGGGGATGGGAATTTCAAAGACTTAAAAGAAAATTTTTGGGGTATAGTAGAAAATTAAATTTTAATGGAAAGTGGATGGACTACCATAGATAACTAAAAAAAGTAGTTCTTTTGAATTTTATGATTAATATTTGTAAAATGGGAAGAGGAGCTAGAACTTCACTAATGCAAAAATGCACTTCTATATGTCATAGCAAATTGAAATATTTGCAATCATGTGCAGAATATCATAAAATAACGAAAATTGGAGAAAAGAGAACTACAAATTTCACAAACCATTATAAAAAAACTTGTTGATGTTGTAGAAAATTGTAATAACAAGGGACAATATGTCTCTTTAACAGCTTATTATTTTAACTATGCTCTTTTTTAAAAAAAATTAATGTGATGCTCTTTTTTCCCATATATTTTTCTATCAATATATATAATTTATTTTTACATATATTATTATATCTCTTGGACAAGTATTGCGTTTTCTATGGATTGCGTTCGTTTCCTAGCTCAAGAAAAATATAAATTTGACACTTAAAGTTATACTTAATGAAACCCCAAGGTATTCATCTCGGGCATATATTTAAAAATCACATGTCAATCCTAATGCCTTAGAACGCATGGCTACTCTGGAGTACATATTTAAGCTCAACTATCCCATCTGCATCTGGGTGCTCCAAATGATTTCAGTTAATACCCTAAACACGGTTCTAGAGTCTTCCATTCACACCGTCGTGGCTATATGCCTACATTATCTACGCTAATGGGGCAGGAATGAGTAAGGGAGAATTACAGGGGCATTTGTTGGAGGTAAAATGTTAGGGGATAAAACACCTTCATTACACCTAGCTGAATTGAAACCCCAATATTTACATCTAACACTAAATAAAAAAATATATATAATATATATTATATTTATATTATTTCTTCTCTTTTGTAATTTATTTTTATTGGGTGTTCTGTCATACGGCCTTTTGTCAGGAACTTAGACCTCCAATGCACCCTGTCCTCTTCCTCCTCCTCCAGCTCCCAGAATGTTCTTCTTTCCTTCATGGCATCTAGTACTTGAATCCATATTCTTCCTAAGCTCCTCATTCCTTCAATCTTTCCTTCTTTGACCTCGCACAGAGGACAGTTTCTCCAAAGTATGTGTCTGATCCACTCTGCTTTACACCGAAGAATCACATCCATAATGGATCTTTTCCCACCCACTCTTCTTAAGATCTTTTTATTTGTCACCCTGGCTGTCCACCTGATCTTCTCAAGTCTTGTCCAGAACCACATTTCAAAGCTTTCAAGTATTTCTTTTCCATCTTCCTAAGAGTCCAAGTTTCTTCTCCAGACAGTGCGATGATCCAAACGTAGCATTTTATTTTGTAATATACATTTTTATCTTGATTTTATAGTATCTCTCTTAACTAATTCCTTAAATCTGTTCCAAAGAACTATATATATTGTTCATCGCGTTTTACGTTACTCATAGTTCCTTCATCTCACTGCAAGCGGGAATAGCTGTTTCTTTTGAAACGCCGTGTGTTACCGCAAACTGCAATACAACACTGTGTTGACGAGAAGAGCACTTTCAGCCGCCAGATCAGATATGTTCACCTGAGGTTTGGGTTTATTTTCTTTTGACAAGATGATGCAGGATACTTTTTTACTTTCTCGCCATCTTACAGATAGAGAAAGTATTATGATCGTCAAAAAAATTGAACTCTAGATTTTGATGAGACACGATGTTTCATGGCCCCCCAAATCCAAAAAAGTGGTTATGAATTTCCGTCTGTCTATCTGTACCTCCCCACTAGAGCCTAAATTAGTTTACCGATCAGGCAAAAACTTGGTATCTAGGGTTTTCATAGGGTTGCTTCGTGGGGCTTTTGGAATTGGATATCCAACCCTAAAATTAAGAGTAGTTTACTGAAGGGCAAAAAGAGAAAAAGTCAATTTTCGCAAAATCAACTCTAACAATTTCGAATAAATTTCATTTCTAAACATTTATAAATATTCTAAGAAAAATGGCTGCTCTCAATATTTCAGTAAAATAACTTTAAGGACTCCGGTATGATGCGTAAATTATTATTTTTTATAATATCTCCGAAACTATGTGAGATATGAACTTACTTATCATTACAAATATGTAGATCTATTTATGATAAAAATATTTTATAAGAAGCATATTTTAATAAAACCAATAACTTTCAAGCTATACACAAATATATATATATATATACATAAATATATATATATATATATATACATAAATATATATATATACACAAAAATATATATATATATAAACTTTTCTAACATAAAGGGTAAAGTATGGCGACCTTAAAAAATCTAACCTGAAATGTTGATGGATGTCGACGTCTTATGACCCCCTGAATCCTAAAATTGGTCTTTGCAATGCCGTCTGTCTGTTTACACTTAAAATTAAGATTCGTTTAATAAAGGGCGAAAAGAAAAAAAAAAATCGATTTTTTAAAACTGGCTCTAACGATTTTGAATAAAATTCATATTTAGGCGTTGATTAAGATTATAAATAAACTGGATATTTTAATTTTACCATGAAAATTAATTTCAGGGTACTTTACAGAAGCAGAAATTTCAGTATCTCCGCAACTATTTGAGATATTAAATAACTTTTCATTACAAAATTGTAGTACTATTAAATATAAAAACTTTTATATGAAATATATTTTTATAAAACCAACAATTCCTGAGATTTTGGCAAAAATATTAATACAATTTTGTGAGCTTTAGTTGTAAATAGATACTACTTGAGTTTTAACGCAATAATTCGCCAATTAAATAGAGTAATTAAATATAAGTAAGTATCTAAAAAAGTGTATGTTGTTTTTCCTTAAACCTCTTGGGATAAATGTTTGAATAATAACGATCTATCTCCATTTTAGACTCATTAGTCAATATTTACATTTTTATTGGTCAACATTTATAAATGAGTAATTTAATAGCAATGAGATGACATGAAGATTTGCAACACCTAATAAAATGTCCAAACTTTTAACCGGAAGTTATTTTAATATGAAGTGTTGACCCTTGTGGACCCAATATTTATCTTTTTTATCAGTCCAAACATAAAAATGAGGACATTAATTCATTAAAAACAAAATTATAAAATTTAAAACCGGGGATGAGAACAAAAAGTTTTACATAAACATAGTGTCATTTATGCTTGGGTTTGCTAGTGTATATTATTTCGTTTCACATATATTACGAGTTTTGGTTAAATGTTTCAATTTTTAAACACTAGAACGAGAAAGTCCGTACGGAGTTCCATACCATCTATTTTCTTACATATCACTGATCACCGAACCTTAAAGCTCTATTAAATCATATTGCTTAAATGTACATGTCAATTACAGTTGAATGGGGTAAGACTTAGGAGTTTGAACTAACTACACTTCTTACACATAAAACACATCAGCTCAGCAATTAATTATGTAATTCAGTTGCTCTTAATCGAGGGCATGGAAACCGCGCATGTATATTTGTGATGTTCCGTTTTTATATAAAAATATGATAAAATATTTATCATTTTTTGTAATCTATTCTGTTCCTAGATAGCCATATATAAGTAAAGCAAATACCTTGACATCTTTTGTAGTCATAGTAAGCCTAATAATACTGATGATGATGATTAATATTTTTATGATTATCTCGACACTCAGGCGAGGGGGCTATGGGGGCTTGTGAAATCCATCAGGTCTATGTAATCGTTAAAAGCTTAACAACCCCTGCTCTATAAGTTAAAAAAAAAAGTTAAATACGCTCCTCAATAAATAACAAAACTTGTTTAGCTTTTTATATAGTAAAATTAATCCTAATATTGCTGAACAGAATCTCATGTGTTTGTATTTTGAGCATAACATTAAAGAGAAGTCACGTCCATCCTCTTGGCTGAGGGATACCTTGTAATGATATTGGTTTGGAACACTCTAAAATATATAAAAAGTCATGGATCAAGGTAAATTTTCTTTAAAGTAACATATGTACAGTATCCTTTTATATGATTCATCCATGAAGAAACACGTGATTTTCATAAATAATGTAAAAAGGATTACACCATTAAAATGTATTTCTTATACCATTTTTCCTGTTAAAGGAACAACTCCGCAGTATTTGGCAAAATACGCCAATTTCCTATACCAATAAGAAGCTAGCCTTCACAACACCTGTCGCCAGGACTCTTTCTATTAGTTAGTTTTTACACTGTTAATGAAGGGAGCAAGAGGCAAGGGGTATGTCGTATGTATAAGAGCAGCCGCACACCCACACACACAAGCAACGCAGTCAGAGACTCCCAATTGCTCTAGTACTGGCTCTCGCAGTCTAACACAGTATACATTAATTTACGTTAATATCACAAGTGTGCATTGATATAAACTATTTAATTGGAGTATGTATAAGTAATTAACTGATGTCATTTGAATAAACCGTGTGTGAATCAACAGCCATCAATAGTTCTCTTTCTTACATTTATTAATTATACCGATTTAATTAGTGCTCAACCACGGATCAATTAACAACTGGTGTGTGTCCTTGATAGTTTCTCACTCTATCTCCACGCCAATACTGGCGCTGTTCCTCTAAATACCACCTTCCTCCATAGCCCGGATAGTTAGGCAGATACTAATTACTATAATGCCTTGCCCTAGGTTAGGTAAGTTGGGCTTAGTGAGGGGTTAGATAAACTTTTTGGCAAGTGAGCCTCATTTAAACATTTCATTTGATTACTAATTAATTTGAAACAATTTATTTAACTTTACAAAATAAATATGTGTATGTATGTATACTTAAGCGCAACATTACAAACCATATGGGCTATCCACATTATTACGTTAATAGTTTAGTTACGAATAAAATACAATTTAAAGTAAATGTACCCAAATTTTAATGAAGAGTCAGTAAAAGAAAAATTATAATAAATAATACCGTGCACCGCACATACGTTCTCGCTTCTTTGTCTAAATTATATTAATAGCACTTAAGATTATTGAAACAAAATAATATGCATTGTAATAGAAACATAAAGGGAAAAAAGGAACATTGCATCTCACCAGAGAGCATACATGAAATTATATACTCTTAAATAAATATTTTATTTTGTTTGGTCCATTTTCAACTTATTTTCCGAATCAATATTTAAAATAATATAATTCGTCTTATAACTCAGAAAATTACTGATTAAAAAAACTATTATTTCAAATACATATTTTTAACTTTGAGAGTAATGATAAGCATCTAAAATTGTGGTTGAGATATGATACAAATTAGAAATGTCCACGCATGTACGAGACCCTCTGAGTCATTTTAATAGGAAAAGGATATGCACCAGTTTGTTTTTAATGTTAAACAGTGCTTAGATGTGAATTGTAATCAAAATAGTTTTAATTGATTTTGATAAAATATGTTTTCTCTTATCGTTCTTAAATAAACTAGCCTTAATTTTACGGTTGGATAACTAACTCCAGAAAACCCAATGGGGAATTTTATGAAAACCTTGAATACCAAGATTTAGCGTAATCGGCAAAATGGTTCACAGTAACAGACAAGACAGATATACAGCATCACGTAAAACACTTTTTAGAGTTCAGGGACTCGTGGAACGTCAAAATCCATTAAAATATCGAATTGGATTTTCTTTATAGTCACAATACTTCCTCTCTGCAAGGGGTCGTGAGAAAGTACAGATGCATCTCAGTGTACCAGGTCGAAAGAGATTGAACAAGCAAGACTGACTTCTAAATCCATGTAGTCCTACCTATTCAAGATACATAATTTTTTTACTGAACTCAATTACCTGTATTTTATGTCTCATTAATTACCGATGCTAAATATTTTCTTAAGAAAGTTAATTTTCGGTCTTTTCTTTAAATTTAACTGTTTAATATGTTTTCGAACACTATTTACTATGTAGTCTAAACTACTTCACAAAAAATATTGTGAATGAGTACCCGTTTATGTTAAACGCATATATTAATTGATACACTACTGAGGTAGGGACGAGGAAGGTGTAATTTTTATAGGAAATGTACTCTCATTTGCGTGAAGGGGGAGTGAAAAATCTATTTTTAAAAAACCAACCTCTTTATACCCAAACAGGATGCTAACCCCAATCTTCTTGTGACCGGCAATTCAGTCTAACACGGAAGTGATGCGTAAAACAACGTGACCCCCAATGCGGGCGACAGTCCCTGCCGAATCTGAAAACCAACACATTGCGTCTTACAAGTAGATAATCTGACAAGAAGGTGTTACTGATTGTAGACGAACCTTAAGTCAAGTGCTTAATATATCTCGCCCGGGACTTAAACCTGCATATCGAGCTCTATTCACACGTTCAACGAACCTTTAGTCTTTGAGATATCTGATAGCCATTGGGCTCAAACGTGTTTATCGCACTGCAGATGTAATTAACATGTCTCGTGTAAAGAACACGTCTAACAACATTATTTTACGCCATAGAGTCACTCTCTGATCTCGTACGCCGTCAATCATGGGTGATGAACGAAAACAATTTTTTTAGTTTGTTGCTTGTAGTTAATAGAATCAGGGAGAATTAACACGTCCTTGGACGTAACGGCAGGTGAGTCAGGTATGTTTTCAATTGACGCACTCTTAAAACCAAATGGGATCATTTGTTTTGTGCAACGTGTCTTACCAAACGTTCGATCTATCCACCTGTTTACACTAATGTGGGTAGAATTTAGAGGAAATATACCCTCATTTATGCTTAAAGTAAGTGGAAAACTATTTGGGAGAACCCCTCTCAATGTAGCTAAACACGAATCGAACTTTGACCTCCATGTCACCATCAAACTATACTAGATGATGATATTGACGTTTAATCCACGTGCCCCCTCTCTAAGAGAGTTAAAATTGTCTATTTTATGTTGCAAAACTTTGTAGGAATGAAAGATTTAATAACAGCTAATCATTATAAAAGCTCTAAAGCAGCCTCCCCCTCTCCCACTCATAACCTAATTTGGAATATTTGAAAATGTTAAACGTAATATGGACTTAGAATTGTAATTAAATACTTTTTAGGATTTATTTTGTAAGGATCTTTATATTCTTAAGGGGCATAAGATTAATTAAGATACTTTATTTTGGATTCAAGTTGTGCTACACCAACCAGTCAAATTTAAAAATTAAGGTAACTATGGTTAAAGTAGTGAAACTTTTATTCACACTAAAATGTTGGAATGAATAAAGAACATAATCTTACCATAGACCATATAATTGATTATAGCAATAGGTCTCATTAGCAAAAAATTGTATTTGATATAAAACATGTTGTGGTAGATTATATTATGTTACGTGTAAAATTATATGAAAAATATATAATACAGAATAATTGTAACTTTAAATTTAACTAGCTCATTTATTTTTGAATTTATAATCACTTTCTTTTTTTAGATATTTGCTCTTTGTAGCGAATGTAGCAATCACATATAATCAACTTTGGTATCATCGACATGTTTCGATGTCAGGGCACTATCATCAGGAAACAATGAGATGATATGTTATTTAGTGAAGGACATATTATAAAACAATTGAACAAAATATTATAATTAATTAAGAGTGTTCATCATAACAGGCCAAACTCAGCTCCCAGCTCTCATCTGCGTGTGTGTGTTCACGCGTGAGGTTTGGGAGTTAAAGGTAAAAGAAAACACCTACGATATGCCAGAAATGTTTGCAGTGCATTCGTATTTGAATGATTACTAGAAATTTTCCGCAGTGACGATGGGGGAAAAGTGACAAAGTTTCTTGTTAATAACTACAATATGTCCCTGAAATGTGAAGTCATTCTAAAATGGTCAAAAACGGCCTTTTCAATGCAGTTTTTGTCCAAATATAATTAAATATTTTAACAATCTTCTATTAACTCTTTATCTCCATTAATGTTCAATTAGAAATGACCAACGTGCAATTGTGTTCGTGTAAATTTACGATTTCTAGCCGACTGTATCACAGTTGATTGGCATGTGAGGCATGCTCTGGAAAAATGTTCACTTTGCAACATTTTGAAAGTAAACGTGCATGGCTGATAAGATGAGGCTAAGTTGGCAGCAACCATAACGACATAAATTATATAACCTCTGTCAATATATTTTAATGGTGAATTTGTTCCACAAGAAAATCTATTTTCACAATTTGTGCTGATGTAGTTTTCGTGTTAACACCAAAAACCGTAGGGTGCTCCTAACTTCACGTAGCAGCACCCATAATGGCACAAATCATGAAACATTTGTTAATACTTAGTGCTGAATTTGTGTCACAAGAATATCCCACTCACATAATTTGTTCCTCTATATTTTTAGAAAAACAACAACAACTGAAACTCATACCATTATTGCTGAATTTGTGCCAAATCGAATGATGATAAAAGTGTATGTGTTGTGTGATCGTACCTTAACTTATTTTATCTCTAATAGTCGAGTAATTAGGAATGTAAACTCTTTTTTTTTGTATGAAACGTTAATTTAAAGTTTTTTAAAGTTGTGGACATTTTAGACTTTTGGTTTTATTAAAAGTATTAATATACACTTTATGAATCAACTGATTATGTCATCAAACGACTTTAATACTAGTTTTATTTTAAACTGGACCCTAGAACCCGGTCCCCTTGGGTTCATTTCATTACCACGTTAGGGGAAACCCCTGTTTAACAAGCTATAATCTATTTTCAGCGTCGCCAAGTAACCAACTCTAGAATCCTAGCTAATGTAATCACACAACCAACTACAATATAAATGGAGTTGTATTAAGATTGTATTAATGGCGGGTCAACAAACAAATTAATGTTGTATTCGTTATTCTAAAAAGAAAATCTACTACCTGCCTACCCACTCAATCAAACTTCAACCGGCTGAAATAAACGGCAAAGCTTGTATTGTTTAATATAATACAATTGAAGGTATGCTTGCATATCAAATGAGCAATGACGTCATAAATGTGTCTCAACTTGATATCTCGAAATAACATGAAGAGCACGTAGGTAATGACGTCACAAACGGAATAGCACCTGCTTCGGCGTCATTGGCTCGTTGCAGCTTGCAAGGTTGTTTACATGTTAGGCAAGACACGGGTTACAATCTAATGGTCAACAGGGAATTTGGGAGGGGGGGTTAGGGGTGTCTATTTATGGTTATTATGGTCATTGGTTGGAATACATTTAAATGCAAAAAATGTTATATTTTTGGCGTGAGTCAAATTAAAAAAACTCACTCAAATATGCTATATTTATATACTACTCTTTATTTAATGAATGAAAAGCTTCCAAAAATTTAGTAAAGTGACTAAAAAAAGTTTTATTTTGATAAGTATATAAATATTTTGACGAAGTTTTCTATTAATTATCTTGTCGCAGTTTTAAAATGTATATAGGGCGATTAAATTATGTATATATAAATTTGAAGGAAATATTTGACCCTACTAGTAGATATTTAGTATAATTATTTGAAATATATTTCATCGTTGACTCCATGTCGGGTGGGTCGTTGGATCTGCATCCAAATCCTGTCGCATTATATTTATGGAGGGGGGTTTGTAGACTAGGTCAGGTTAGTTTATATTAAACATAAGACAATTTCTACAGCACCTACAAACCCTGCAACGTGGTCAAGACCACTAAAACGCTATGTTTCTGTGCGTGGACTAACCTAACCATCTCTGCCAGTTTGTATCCTGGTTAGATCAAAGCTATTTAGTTCTAACGCTGTGCGATAACGGATATGGTACTAGAAATTCGTAACTCTCAATAATTGCGATCTCAGGTATCTTATTATAGTATTAATCTAATATATGTCTGGTATTTTTAAAACACCTCCACACACCCTGACCTCGGCCAAGCATGTAACAAATTAACCATTTGAAATACTTATGACCACAAGTTAGTATTTAAAATTTCTTTAAATAAAATTAAACTTTATAATTATTGCATCATGAGCTAAGCAACACTACCCTTAATATTATTTTAGTAGGAATGTCGCTAGAGTAGACCCTATAAAAGATAAAACAATATATGAATAACACGCTTCTTGAAAGCTCCGCTCGGTACTATTAACACAGCCTGATCGGTAAAGTGTTATTATTATTATTATTTTATTAATAGCACCGTGTCTTACTACCCGTTCGGGTTGTACGCACTTACGCTAATGTGTAATGGTAAGGTGATTGTGAGATGAAATGGAGGACCTGCAGTTTAACGTGAGTTCCGAACCACGGTGGAGGCTTAATACACGTCTTGTCAGAGGTGAAGGAAAGGTTTGGTAAATCGATAAAGTGGTTTTGTGCTCTTGGCCGAAGGACAAACAGATATACGTTATTACGAAAACCACTGTTTTGGGTTAACGGGGACGTTTATATACATCAAAATCTCGAATTCGATTTATTTGACTATCACAATAACTTCTCTCACCACCTATGGGCTGCTAGAAAGTAAAAACTCAAACAAAGCTATCAACTGAGGGATAGTTTTCTGGATATAAAGAAATGTTATGGATAAATTTGACATGTAATATGTTGAAAAAGACTCATTTATTGGCGGCTTCTGTATCCAACCCACCTCTAGGCGTTAGCGCAGTGTCTAGAAAACTTCCTAATTATATTTCAAAATTAAGATTTTAGTTTCAACACCTTGACACCCAACACCTGTGAGTTGTGAAATGATATTTTAAGTACAGTGGAACCTGACTAATTCGAACTTCCGTAATTTGAAATCATCTTTAATTCGAATATTTTGCCCAGTCCCATGAATTTTGAATTTAAAAAAAATGTTTAAAATTCGTGTATGATTCGAATTTTGTTTTGGTTAATTCAAACTTTTGTAAGTTGTAATGTACTGTGCAGTATTGTTTTCCTACTTCTAGTCGCGGCGCCGTGCTATGTTTTTGGAAACAGGGGAGGTTACGTTGGAATGAGATAAGTACCCTTCTTCACTCCCCTACCCCTCCCCCGCACACCTATACGTCTTTATTTACACGTACAGTTATGTACTCCGTTAGTTAAGGTTGAACCTCTCGAGCGATTACGTGCACATTTCTTAGTGATTCAGTCGTAGCAATATTCTTGTGACGTGCGAGTTTATTTTGTTTTGATGTTTAGTTTTAGTTTTGTTTCGTATATACTGCACAGTAGTGTTTGTGTGTGTGTGTGTGTGTATCGTGATGTCACTGGTCAAGCCTATATAAATAATTAACGTTGGCCAAAAAAGTATCGCTGATAAAGTAAGTTGAAGAGGGACTTAAAAAAGAATTCAGAAATTTCAAAGGCCTTTGGAATTCCCCCTAACACACTTTCAACATTTTTGAAAAACAAACCAATATTCTGAGCAATAAAAATGGCAGTGGACAAGATAGGAAAAGTTTAAGAGGACCTGAAATCCCATATGTGGACAACTGTGTACTTTAATGGTTCAAACAAGCGCAAGACAAGAAAGTCTCAGTGATCGGCACTCTTCTTAGATCAAAGGTTGAACATTTCGCATCTGAATTAAGAAAAACAGACTTCAAAGCGAGTGCAGGGTGGATAGATGGATTCAAACAATGACACTGAATTTCCTGCAAAGTTGTAAAAAATGCTTGCTGGAGATTTGTTTACTCAGAAAATTTCGCCTGACATTCTTCAAGCTTCAATAATGTGTAAGCAAGCGTGGGACCAAGTGAAAGTTGAGACCATTATAACTGTTTTAAAAAGACTGGCTTTATCAATAAAGAAAATTATGGGAAAACTGTGACTGAAGCTGCGCCATCTATTGACAACTAGAAGTAAGTTACTCATGATCTTGCTAATTCCTATGTGGACTTCGTCAGCGTGGATGAAGATGTGGGGAAGTTACTGATGCGGAACATCGTCACGGAAGTTCTCAACAATAACATCCAGGCTGAAGATGAAGCATCTGGTGATGAAGAGGACAATTCTTCCGTAGTTCAGGAAAGGCCCATCGCGAGTGCGGCAGAATCCATGAACCATATCCAAGAACTCAGGCGGTTTTTTTTTAAAGTCGCAACAATGCAAGTGTATCCATTTTCCAGTAAATAAATAAATTATAATCATACCCTATGACTGAGCTACTTAAACCAAGAAAACATATTAAAACCTCTTGACTTTTTAAAGAAATTATAAATTAAACAGATATGTCCAAATACGTTAAATAAAATTTTTGAGCTTGGTTGCAAACTTAACTATGCTTCTTTTAAATTCCTTTTAAGAAACTTATTTAATTCGAATTTTTTGATAATTCAAACTTTTTCCTGGTCCCTTCGTTCGAATTATCCAGGTTCCGCTGTACAATAGAACGCCAATGAAACGAATAATTCGTGATGACGGTTGTTCAATTAATCAAAATTCTTAATCCATGAAAAAAAATAATCTTATAAGGTTGATAGCAATTAAACTAAAATACTTTTAAACAGATAAAACTTGAGAAAGGAATACCTGTAATTATAAATTATATAGTAATGCACATGAATAATGACCATATGGTCATACTTAGAGATTGAAAAGGGTACTACATCTTGGTTACGTGAATTAGATTGGTTTCCATTCAGTTAGTTGGCAAATAGGTCAATTGACAATTCAGTTAGTTGGCAATTCGTTTATTTGGCAACTAGTTTCGTTGTTAATTTGCTTAGTTAGTGATTCGGTCAATTGACAATTAATTTAGTTAGAAATTTGTTTTGTTGGCAACTTGCTTGGTTGGCAATTCGTTTAGCTGGCAGTTCGTTCAATTTACAAGTCAGTTAGTTGACAATTCGCTTATATGGCAACTAGATTAATTGACAATTCAGCCAATTGACATTTCAGTTAGCTGGCAATTCCTTAAGTTGGCAACTCGCTTAATTGGCACTTCGGTCAAATTGAAATTCAGTTAGTTGGTAATTCTTTTAGTTAAAAACTAGCTTATTCGGTAATTCAGTCATTTGATAATCAAGTTAGTTGGCGATTCGTATAGTTGGCAACTAGTTCAATTGGGAATTCGGTCAATTGACTATTCTGTTAGCTGGCAATTCGGTCAATTGGTGTTTTGGATTATATTAAATCTTTATGATTGACGATTCGGATGATTGTGAATTCGTATAATTGGTAGTTTGGATAGTTGTATGTGATTCTACTGTCTATTGTTGTTCCCAGGTGGGTGCCCTACACCAAGGCACCCAACGTCTGCGAGCTGAACTGCATGCCTCGAGGGGAGAGGTTTTACTACAGACACAAGAGGAAAGTTGTCGACGGAACTAGATGTGATGACGAGAAACTGGACATCTGCGTGGACGGACAGTGCTTGGTGAGTGTTAAAGGGGGGAGGGAGTGCTGCGAGGTTTTATAGGAAAAGCTTTTTGAACTTGAATAAATAAAATATTTATTTTATCATAAAGTTATTTGATAAGAAACTTATTAAGTAAAATTGAATGGTTCTAGTCAAATTCCGTGAGGCCTTTAACAAATATTCAAGAATACTGTTGAGATTACTATACGTGTGGAGAAATATTTTATTTTTTGAGCAAAAACATATTTTTGCTGTACAAACTGCAAAAATACCTACCTTAACTTTCATCACGTTTCACCCCATTTCGATAATTAATCATTATTACTCTTAAATCCACCTGGTTTCGGACCACTTAGGAATAATAAAATGTTAAACTCACAAATTACACTGGTTATGTATAGATAGTTAAAGTTGTGGGCTCAATAACGAAACTTAAGCATTTTTGAGCCTGATATAAGATATTTCTATCCATTACGGCAAACAGTGACAATCAGTATTCGCGTTGAGTCTAGAAACGAGGTAAGATAATGGACCTTAACCATGGATTTGTAGGTCGGTGGTAGATAAATAAATAATCAATTTCCGTAGTGAAAATACAAGCTAATCCGTGGTAAGGAATATTTAGGTAGCTATGATACCAAATCACTAGAATGTTTTCTTATTTCTCTTCTATATTTATAAAAATTAACAATATCATTAATATTATTTATATATATATAATTAACAATATCATATCAATATTATTTAAATATTTATTTATATTAATTTATTTAATACGTTTTACGCTAAACGTTGATTACACTAAATAAAATCGTACAAAACAAATTGTATCAAAGAAATTGTTATTTTTAAAATCCTTAATGTGATATTAAAAATGTATTCTTTTAGCATTCTCGCAAACAAAATATTCCAGGCCTAATATATTAAATTGCTGTAAAATGGAGTTTAGTTACACTCACTTAGCTTATCGGTTTTCGTCCAGGCTAACACCATTGTAAGGTTCACCGCCCCCCCCCCCCCCC
>CABFOW010000884.1:112330-169582 GCA_902141385.1 Timema californicum | reverse complement strand
CCCCCCCACATAATAATCCCAATATGGCTACAAACATGAAACGTAAGGAAATTATTTGAAGTCAGTAAATTTAAATACTATACTGATTCTGCAGCTAAACATTTAAACAAAAGTGATAATTTTGTTTCTCGATGTTAACAAGATGCATTGCCTACCAATGTTATTCTAACAGAAGATGGTTGTACAGGGGTTGTCTTATAACACATTTACACATGGACACCGATAATATCTAATTAACTATCAGAAAAACAACAAGAACTTATAAGAATATCATTGATGTTTGATAGCTTAGGATTTTTCGAAAATTTGTTATCAATGTAATAAACTGGCAGGACTCATTTTTGTCCTACTTATGAGGAAAAACTCCTACTTTTTCTACTTTTGACCTCCAGAAGAAAGAAACCATTAGGTTTGTAGATGTTGATGTGAGGATCTTCTTTTCTGCTGGTAAGTTAGCAAAACAAAATTTCGCATCATAATGTGTCACGCTGTTTGAATAAATTCTATTTGTATGCCCGAAAATTTGTACAGTGTCTTTGAAATTCAATGGTTATAAAATGGTTTTTGGAGGTAGTGTTATAATGAACTATTTACAGCTAGAGTATTCTAAATTAAAAGGTTTGTTAAAGCTTTCCTTGTGTTACCCCATGAAAATGCTGATGTTGAGCTAGAATTATCACAAACATCAAACCATTTTACTGACAACAGGACCAGTCTCTCTGAGGCATCCATCAGAGGCATGCAGTCTACCAAAGATGGTCTTAAACATTACAACTATCAGTGCAACACAGTATCATTCACGGAGAATTTCATCAAGAAAGGACCCATAAGTTGTACTTGGATAGACTCGAAGAAGAGAAGAGAATTGAGGATGAATGCAAGAAACAAGAGATAGAAGATAAAGAGAAAATAAAAAACAAAGTGAATTTTCAAGCAAATAGGATTTTTTTTAAAGAAGTGGCAGGAAGATAAAGAGGAAAAACAAAAAGAGAACATGTTATAAAAGCAAGAATCATAAGCTAAAGAAGTTCATTCTTACCAGACATTAGTGGCACAAGCAAAAGAAAGTATTAAAAATGTAATGAAAATCAATGTTTGGACAGGTTTGCAAATAGCTCATACTATGCTAAAAGTTGCGGTTAGGAAATTGGAAGAAAGTGACTCTGCTTTTGATAAAATAAGAAACAATCAAAAGCAAATTCAAAAGAAGAAGACAGCAATGTTGGACTACTTTCTTGCAAGTCAATATGAATCAAAGAAACCCAAAAACAACTGAAAGAGTGATTAATTAATTTCTTTGGCATATAGCTCGAACGAGTAAAGAAAAATAATACAATTCTATTATGTTTCAGAGATTATTTTTAAAATATATTTTATTTTTAGGTGGAGGACATTTTATTTTACCTATATAATCTTTTGATGATAATGAACATAATTATTATTACTATTTTGTTACACTACCATTATTTTCAAATTTGTATTTGTAATGAAATTACGAAGTAAAATAAATATTGCATTAAAGATAAAATAAATTAAAGGGGGAAGGGGGGGACATAAAAGGATGATTGCAAGGGTTTGATTATGACTGAGCATTCCTCTTTCTTCTCTTGTAAAATACTTTTTCCTGTTTCTGCTACAGGACTAGTAACATAAAACATTGCCTTTAATTAGTTATTTTATTTTTGCACTGTAAGGTAAATAAAGTGTTTTTAACATGTCTTACTTTTTTTTAAAATCAAAATGGCAGTCCTACTTTTCCTACTTTTTGACACCAAAATTATGCTCTGAGGCCTGTAAACGAGAAAATTCCCATCAACCAAGAAAAAACATAAAAAGGCCAGGCCTGGAATTAGTTTAAATGCTGTCTGTAAAATCTGGAAAAGTGTGGGAATTTTATTATAAAATTTTAGCAGCCATCCTGAATTCGCTCGGTCTTTCTTTTCTTATGAAAACAAAACAACAGCTGCAAAAACTTAACGTTTGGAAGAGGGAGAAGTGATTGTCTCTCAACTAATATTTAACTAATATTGACCTTTTACTTAAAACTCTTTGATTATATATTTTGTATCTGTTTATGTGGCCTTATGGTCTATTGGATGGTCTTGAGTTTTACTGAACTATCAATTACGGGGAGATCGGGGTTCAAATCTCAGTCGGATGTACTGAGAGTTGTTTTTCCTACATGGTTTCCACTTTACCTTTATGCAAATGCGGGTACACTTCCTATAAAATTCAGCTTTCCTAATTTTTATCACTTTAGCGTAGTTAGTACATCTTCATACATACCTGGTGACCCGGTGGTCTACTAGGGGTAAGGTGTCGGACTTCTGTGCTGGGGGTCCGAAGTTCAATCCTCGGTCCCAGCATAGATTTATATAATTGCCAAACCCTTCCTTCACCTCTGACTAGACGTGTATTAATCACAACTTGTTAATGTGTGGAGTGCCAGGCCTTCACCGTGGTTCGGATTCCACGTTAAACTGTAGATCCTTCATTTTATCTCAAAATCACCCTACCATGGCACATTAGCGTAAGTGCGTATAACCTGAACAGGTAGTAAGACGTGGTGCTATTAATAATAATAATAATTCATACATACCCAATTGGGTAGTACAACTTGGTGCTAATAAATATAAAATGAATATATATATATAGAGCTTAATACTTATTTAAGCACAATGTCCGAAATTATCCTTAAATTCAACAAATTTTCTAAAAACTATAGGTTTTTCCATTTAGAAATGTTCTTCTTGTTGATGACAAGTAAATAATTATTCTAATCCTGTTAATAATACAAATATTAAGTAAAGCATGATTTATTCATTTAATAACCTGAGTTGTTATAGTAAAGCCCGATTAGATATCTGCATCAGTTTTTAATATGATAAATTAATTATGTGACTAATGGAATTTTATCCCTTATTTTCTTCTAACCCGAGACTCATTCTAGGGAAAGTGCCTGTTTATCAAGAATAAGTTTGAATTGTGTTTAATTAACTAAACCAAATATTAAATAATATATTTTGAGGAATAAAGATGGATTTCTGGTTGTTGTTTATAAGTAATGATAAAGGTATTTTGTTGTACACTATCTAAATTAAATTAGATAAATTTGGAGAAAGAGAACTTGTGACTTTGGTATCACACTGTCTAAAATAAATTATTAATACATATTGTGTAGACACTTAAGAGAACTATAACGTGGTATGTTGTTGTTTTTTAAAATTAAACCACCCGCTTCGGTGGCTTCGTGGTCTAACGCACGACTATCACAGTAAGCTAGACTGCTGATGAAGAGGAGATCGAGGTACGAATCTCGGTCGGGTGTACAGAGGGCTTTTTCAAAATGGTTTTCCACTAACCCACCACACTAATGTGGGTACACTTCCTATAAATAAATTCTCCCTAATCCATAAAACCATTAGCGTAATTAATACATAAATGTATATCCTGAACGGGTAGTAAGAAGCGGGTCTAAAAATATTATTAATTATTTTAAAATTGTTTTCTGATTTTTTTAAATACTATACTTTTTATATTTTGGCTATAACTTTAGGATTATATCTATATAAATAAATAATTTATTGTCATATAATACCAATGTTTGTGACTTGTTTCTAATTATTGTAATATGTATATCTTGGTCGCAGTGCTATATCCGTTCGGGATATACTTATACGTACTAATTACGCTAGTGTGTTAGAGATGAGGGTCTAGTTTATTACGAGAGTTCTGCCTTAGATCTTTCTACAGCCGAAGCGGGTATCATGAAAGTATACAAGAGAATCACACAATCTTTTTAAAATAACAAAGACATCAAAAAATACGAATACAGTTTTCTTTAAATAACTTATAAAGGGTTGCCCCAAACCAGGAAAATAGGGTAATTTTTGGTGTTTGGAACAAATCGGTGAAACACAGAGAATATTTGGTGTTTGGAATAAACCGGTGAATAAAACAGATAGTTTTGAAAAATACTGGACTATTCGTTAATTTGGGATATTTAATTTAAAATTTAAAATCCAATATTTTTTGATAGACAAAAAAGTGAACTGAAGAATCAAGCACGCTTCTTCAACATGTTTATTAACCATTTAACAAGGGTTAGGAAGCGACAAACGATGTATTTCTCCATCAACCTTAAATCATCTTGTTTTAAACATTTGTTACACGTTTTCATACGAGTCAGTTTGATGAGAAATGAATTTTAATTACTCTTTTCTATAGTCTAAGCTGCCTGCAAAAATGGAAAACACTAAATTTGGTAGATGGTTGCAACCTTAAACTAACGGTTTGACCCGTTCTTCGCGTGGAAAAGCCGTGTCCAAACATCAAATTAGGACTTTCAAGATCCAACTGTCAAATTATTTTTTTTACAATTCCTCCTTGTACAAACCGGGGCTATTTTTGGCAATATAAAACCAATTACGACAGTAAATAAATTAAAATATAATAAACATTTTTAGCAAAATAGGTGACCTGGCGGTCTAGGGGTAAGGTGTCATACTTCTGTGCTGGCGGCCGGGGTTCAATCCTCGACCCCGGCACAGATTTATCTGATTACCAAATTCCTCTTTCACCTCTGACAAGACATCTTGTAAATGTGGGGAAAGCCAGGCCTCCACCGTGGTTTCGGATTCCACGTTAAACTGTAGGTCCTTCATTTCATCTCACAATCACTCTACCATAACACATTAGCGTAAGTGCGTATAAACCGAACGGGTAGTAAGACGTGGTGCTAATAATAATAATAATAATAATTTAGCAAAATATTGCTTAGCCTACTAATTGAATGCAGAAAGAATATTAAGATGCAATATTTTCCCAGGTCTCTTACGTTGACTCCCCTCTTCATTGTTACGGTAAGTAGAACTTGCATTGCGCTGCATCATCTTTACTGGAAATTTGCAAATATTTGTTCATGAGGAGAATCTTTCATTGTGGGCACTCGCTGATTGTCAACATTGTTCGCGAACAATAGCTTTCATTGTGGACACTCGCTGTTTGTCATCATTGTTCGCGAACATTAGCTTTCATTGTGGACACTCGCTGTTTGTCATCATTGTTCGCGAACAATAGCTTTCATTGTGGACACTCTCTGTTTGTCATCATTGTTCGCGAACAATAGCTTTCATTGTGGACACTCGCTGTTTGTCAACATTGTTCGCGAACAATAGCTTTCATTGTGGACACTTGCCTTTAATCATCATTGTTCACGAACATTAGCTTTCATTGTGGACACTCGCTGTTTGTCAACATTGTTCGCGAACAATAGCTTTCATTGTGGACACTCGCCTTTAATCATCATTGTTCACGAACATTAGCTTTCATTGTGGACACTCGTTGTTTGTCAACATTGTTAGCGAACAATAACTTTCATTGTGGACACACGCTGTTTATCAATTATTGTTCGCGAACAATAGCTTTCATTGTGGACACTCGCTGTTTGTCATCATTGTTCGCGAACAATAGCGTTCATATTGGACACTCGTTGTTAGTTGTTATTGTTTATTTTCATTTGCTCCTAAGAGGCTCCATCTATAGACATGCCAATCAGTCTATAGTTGCGTATGTGTTAAACAAAATTAAGAATATTATAGAATAATCACGCGAAATGTCACTATTGCCAACATAAAGCATTTATAAAATGGCGCAAAGGAATATAGGCATATATAATACAACATAGAAGCATTGATTATGGGTCTTTCCCATTGTTTGTCTACGGGCCAGAACGCTTCTGACATGAACCACACTGCGTCTGACTCACAGTGATATGAGATGCATTATCGTCAGACGTGTCCTTGGGTCCAGCCGCTGGCCCAAGTTGTGTTTCAGAAACACGTTCTTCTCCATACAAACAAATGACTCGCAGAAAAAAACAGATTAAAAAATGTTGGATTTTTAGACGATGTTGTAATTAAGAGGATAAGTATAATATGATAATGAATTAATATAGGAAAAAACTTATCCCTAAGATAGCATTTCACATAAAAGGTTGGTCTTCAATTTGAATAACAGCACAGTTCTCTGAAGTGTTCAGCAAACGTTGTCAAAAACTGGCGTTTCCACATGTTAGTCAAGGTAAGTAACAAGTATTATGTATACTTGTAAGTTATCTAAAATCAACAAATAATACTTTCTAACAGTCACAGTTATAAAGCATTCTCATTATTATAGGTTTTATTTAACTATAACTATCTTCACATCAACACCCAAAGGTGCCAGTCTCAATTTAAATAAAATAACGAGAATGGAATTGAATGTATAAGTTAATATTTAGTCTTAGTAATATGCCTTTTTTAAAAAAACAACTGTTTTAGTAAATTTAAAATCAATACATAAACAGTATTTTTTTTTTTACTGAATGCAGTAGCTTGGTTAACCGTGCCCTCCTCCAACTCTAAAATCAATTTCAAATACATTATTAAATTAAATTGAAAGTGAAAGTTAAAATGACGCCCATCCGCTGGAGCCGGTTTGGTATAGCTATGACTATCTCAGGCAGTGTATCCCCCCAACACTTATTGATGCCGTTGATGGTTTTAAAAACTATTAGATCCTCTGACGTGTCTTCAAACAATAAGCATGTTTCTTTTCGGTTAATATTTTGGTCACTTGTTGTTGCTATTGAAAGACATAAGATAAATATGATATTAAGAACTTATAAGTAATTTTGTTAAACGTTACTTTTTATTCAAATACAATTTTAAAGATTTTCAATAATAATTGCTTAATTTTTGTGCAATGGCACGCATTCCCATAAGAATCAATAAAACAAATTATAGGCCTATATGTTGTAAATTAAAACATATTATTATGCTAACATTTATACGTAAAGGCCTACATATTAAATGGTTTTAATGGAATCATTCAAAAGATTTCTGATTTAATGTAAAATACAATTAATTTTTTTTAATGTTCTTTGAGTAACGTGAATGTATTCGTCAGTTATTCCTGTAGCCCGATTTGGTGGTCACGTGGACTAAATGTTAGACTCATCTATTATGATTTACTGGTGATGGAAAGACAAGGGTTCGAATATATGCCCGTTGGTGCTGTGTTGTTCCAAAATAATTTTCTACTCTCCTTCCACGAAAATTTGGTTGCACTTCCTCTAGTCTAAGCAATAACTTATTCATTCTTAAGCCATTTAAAAATGTAAATAATTATGTGATTATCCAGTATGAAGGAAAGACACGTTGTACTGGGAGGTTAGGGGACGAGGGAATGGTTTAACTAGTGTACTCTAATTGTATTTTTTGTGCACTTCGTTCTACTAACTGTGCGGGGAATAAACATTTAACAATAACCATCTCAGTATAGTAAGCAAGGGTTTGAACCCTGACCTTCCCGTCACTGGCAAACCAGACAAGTCCGACATCTTTGTTCACGTGGTGACCAAACCCCATTCAACCCAAAAAAGTTTAGTGAAAAAAAACTATTTTAAGTTCCACAAATAATGTTTAATATTTCCATAAACTTTATACTAATTCAAAAATAAAAACTTTCTCGAACACACAATTTGATCACTAAGTCAATATTGCATACTTCATATAAAGTGCTCTAGTGAATTAATAAAACAATTTTTAATGATTTCAGATAATTATATTCATCTGAGTTAACTAAAAGTTTCGTTTAATATTTCAGGTATTTTCAGTAGTCTTGTTGATAGACGCCGTTTACCTGTTCGATCCCATTGCAAAACCATTTTGCCATGGCTCCCTATGGTTTCCTTGGTTCAACACTAAACCATCAGGAGTCTATCAAGGAGGATACAACTCTCATGGTGGACATGTCCCGAACAATCCTGGAGTTGTTGCTGGTGGCGCTACACTTGACCACACACCATTAATCCATACAAATTATTACGGCCTCTTAGGGCTACCAGAATACAAACATAAGATGAACACGGGAAATAAAGTTGATTGTAAAAAACCCGTGCTAGAATACACCGATTCTGTTAATCATCTTCCACAATCATCAGGAACAAATCATGCATTGTTCAGTAACAACTTTAAAGTTGGATATTCTAGTAGTGGCTCCTATGGTTCACCGATCAATGGTAACAATAATGATTACAAATACTATTCCTTTAGTGCTCCCGGTACCTACGGGGCTTCTGTTATTAGTCACAAAGCATATGAAGAGCACAAATCACGTTGCTGCAAAAATAAAAACCATCACTTTGAAGACATTCACAAAAAAAAAGAACACTATGATGATAAACATTGTTCTTCTGGCAAGTATGGAGGCTATGATCACTACGACAATCATGGCAAAGATTATGACCACAAGCATGAATCTTCTGGCAAGTATGGAGGCTATGAGCACTACGACAATCATGGCAAAGATTATGGCCACAAGCATGAATCTTCTTGCAAGTATGGAGGTTATGATCACTACGACAATCATGGCATAGATTATGACCACTACGACAATAATGGCAAAGATTATGACCACAAGCACGAATCTTCCGTTAAGTATGGAGGCTATGAACACTATGCCAATCACGCTAAGGATTATGACCACGGATCCTCTGGCAAGTATGATAGTTATGAGCACTATGATAAACACAACAAACATGGCAAAGATTATGCCCACAAACGTTGTTCTTGCCACAAATATGGTAGTTACGATCATCATGAGAAACATGGCAATCCTGACAAATATTGTGTCCACAAACATGATTATCCTGACAAGTCTGAGGATCATGAACATAATAAAAGTAACAACCATGACAAAGATTGTTACCACAAACATGATTCTCTTAACAAGTCTGAAGATCATGAACATAATAAAAGTAAAAACCATGACAAAGATTGTTACCACAAACATGATTCTCTTAACAAGTCTGAAGATCATGAACATAATAAAAGTAACAACCATGACCAAGATTGTTACCACAAACATGATTCTCCTAACAAGTCTGAGGATCATGAACATAATATAAGTAACAACCCTGACAAAGATTGTGTGAATCTTCTGGCAAGTATGGAGGCTATGAGCACTACGACAATCATGGCAAAGATTATGGCCACAAGCATGAATCTTCTTGCAAGTATGGAGGTTATGATCACTACGACAATCATGGCATAGATTATGACCACTACGACAATAATGGCAAAGATTATGACCACAAGCACGAATCTTCCGTTAAGTATGGAGGCTATGAACACTATGCCAATCACGCTAAGGATTATGACCACGGATCCTCTGGCAAGTATGATAGTTATGAGCACTATGATAAACACAACAAACATGGCAAAGATTATGCCCACAAACGTTGTTCTTGCCACAAATATGGTAGTTACGATCATCATGAGAAACATGGCAATCCTGACAAATATTGTGTCCACAAACATGATTATCCTGACAAGTCTGAGGATCATGAACATAATAAAAGTAACAACCATGACAAAGATTGTTACCACAAACATGATTCTCTTAACAAGTCTGAAGATCATGAACATAATAAAAGTAAAAACCATGACAAAGATTGTTACCACAAACATGATTCTCTTAACAAGTCTGAAGATCATGAACATAATAAAAGTAACAACCATGACCAAGATTGTTACCACAAACATGATTCTCCTAACAAGTCTGAGGATCATGAACATAATATAAGTAACAACCCTGACAAAGATTGTGACCACAAACATGATTTTCCTGACAAATTTAATGAGCATGAGCAATGCAAGAAATGTAAAGACCATGACAAAGATTTTGACCACAAACATGATCATCCTGACAAGTTTGATGATCATAAGCATTGTAAGAAATGTAAACACCAAGACAAAGATTTTAGCCACAAACATGGTTCTTCTTGTAAGTGTAGAGGCTTTGGGCACCACGACAATCATGTCAAAGATTGTGACCACAAACATGGTTCTTCTTGCAAGTGTAGAGGCTTTGGGCACCACGATAATCATGGCAAAGATTATGACCACAAACATGGTGGTTACGACCATTATGACAAACATGGCAAAGATGTTGACCGTAAACATTGTGCCTCTAGAAAGTATGCTAATTATGAGTATTTCGATAACCAAGGTAATAATTACGGTCATTGTGGATATTGTGATAAGAAACATAGTCATTATGAAAAGATCCTACCTCATGGCAAATATTATGACTATGCCAAAAACTTTGTATTACCAAATATTCCCAAAATTTATTTTCAACCCAGTTTTACTCAACCCTCTATCAAATTTCCCTTTCACTGGTGGAACTTGTTAAGTTATAGATCACCTCACGTTAGCTGTTTTAATAAGAATAAGTTGCATTAGTATTTATTTTAAATTATTATTAAAATATCTGCGCAGAACTTTGGAAAGATGACAGCTAAAATTATAGATCAGCTAAGTTAGTAAAAGAATACCTGTTTTTGGCATAAACTTTGACTCTGTTGAGCAATCATAATAAATAAGAAGTGTATACATACATTATATAAGGAAGGTACTATCATAATTTTGAGCACATTTTTCCATAAACAAACTGAATAAAACACTTTTCAATAATGACAGGCCAAGCCTTCTAAAAAATCTAGCTGAGTCAGGTAATATAAAACTATGTATAATCTGATATTGGTAGGAATAAATTGTATATTTAGTTGCTAAAGTTAATAAAACCATTTTAATATATTCATACATCAAGTAATGCTATTTTCAGTTGCAGATTTAGATTTTTGCTCCCCTAGACTCAATTATAATATGCGCCCCCCTAACCCCATTTTGTTTTTGTCAAGGGCTTTAGGAAGTTTTGGAGGAAAGAGGTGTTTATTTCTGTTTATTTATTTTATTTATTTAAAATTGCGTATTACTACCCGTTCGCGTTATACGCTTAAGTACTAGTTACTCTAATGGTTTAGGAATTAAGGTGGGATTTAGAGGAAGTGAATACGAATTTGCGTGGAGGGAGAGTGGAAAACTATTTAGAGAAACCCCCAGTTCACCCGACCGATATTCGAACCTCGATCTCTCCATCCTTGGCAGTCTAGCTCAACACGAAACTAGTGCGTTAGCTAACTATGCCACTGAGGCAGGTGAAAAAGGTGTTAAGGGATGGAGTGGGGGAGGGGGGTGGCGGAAGTTAGTATTCGAGAAAAGATTTCTACGAAAGATCATATAAACAGGCGTATACATGCCCTACAGTAGTTTGAGTTAATATTATGAAGATGGGGAGACTGACGTCAGTTACAAAGCAATTGCAAAGTACAGTTATTTAAAAATAAATATTGTCGCTATGACTTTAGTTTGAACTATTTCGATAATGTTCGTCAATAATTTGTAAACAATTATTAAAAACAAAATATAATAATACAATTTTTATCCAAAATGTGCCACCCCTAAAGCCCGTACCTAGTGGACCAATAGTGTAAATCCGCTTCTGGTTATGTGTAGCTCTCACTTTGATAGATATTATCAATACATGTAAAAATAAAACAATATTAAAATGTTATCAATTCCGACCTTAAAGAAATACATTTGAATTTTCTAAACTGTTCTTCCAACCAAAATTAGGATATACTCATATTGTACATAAATTGTATGCATATTTAGATATACTTATGCTAAAATTAAAACCCATCAATATTTTAATTTGAAATTTTTAATTTATTTGTTTGCTGCAACAGTCCGAATATTCGAATTCATATTGTATTTTGAGGAAATTTCACACATAAAGTTGGGGGCCCTCTATGAGTTTGTGGGTGTGGGTTAGGGAGCTGGGCTCACCCACCTCTGTTCACACGCCTATGCTATACATGTCATTTTACTTGAAAAATTCTGAAATTCACAGACCAGGTGTTCTAGAACCTTAAATCGCTTTTATGCAACATCAGGTGATGGTGGAACCTGGCAGCCATTGCATATGGTGGGTATGTTTACTCTCATTTTTACCAATGTTGGCAGTTCATACAAAGGCTAGGAGCTTTCCTTAGGATATTCGAATGAATATTTTGGCACATCATCTGGGATTGAAGCAAGAAAAAAAAATGTCTGTTTGGAACAATTTTAATACTACACATCTAATTTGACTCAACATCGATCTTGCTTTAGCCATTTAAGACTGACTTGAAACATACTATCTGTGTTTGTATTTAAATTAATTATCTTATTGTGAAATGTTGGTTTTGTCAAGATTTCAAACCCAATAAATATACAATAATTTTATTGTAATACAATTGAATGTGTATGGAGACTCATTTAAAACCCATCCTTCCCAATGGTTACTTTACTTAAACTAAAGGGTTTAGTTAATTAATATGGTTTTGACAGTTAATTGTTTAGGACAGTCAAAAAAGTATTGATCCTTTTGCTGGAAATATCACCTAGAAAACTTGATACATATTAGTTTTTATTTTTTGATACAAGGGTGAAAAATGGCTTAGTCTATAGAGTGGGATTAAAAGGATGAGTAGTATTATAAGGATGAATTTGACACAGACTCCTTTTATAGGAGATTTACCACAAAAGGGGGAGAAGGGCAAGTGTTCAGCCACAATGGATATAAGCTGTTCTACTGCTCACTCAAATGGCCCAGAATATAACATTTACAAGAAAAAAAATTGGAAGACGGAGATAAAACTCCAGATAACCAAATATATCTTAAAAAATTTAATTTCTTAAAATGATTTGGAGAAAATAGTGTGAAGGGAGTTTCAAAATTACCAAAACTACAGTACTGACAGTACAAAAGTACAGTACTGACAGCTCACAGATGACTTCTAACAGTCAATATTTAGGATTATACCTAAATTTTTACCGTCAGAAGTGACAGCTGCTAAACACATGTTTTTGCAGATCATATGGTTCGGCGTAGGGATACATAATTTGGTCTGGCAGCTTTTCAAAGCCGTCAGCTGTCATCTGTGAGCTGGCACTCAGCACCAAAGAAGTCATGGGGCTACTGTAATAGTAATAGCTATTTTATAAGTGTGGAAGAAAATTGAAATTTAGCATGCAGTTAAAAGGATCACTCCAAATAGATAAATAAATATTAAAACTTTAAATGTGTATGTGGGCCCCAGGAAATAGGTAAGGGGGCAATAACAGAAACAATACTTTCGTTTGTGGTAGAAATTTTAAATTTTTAAGTCAGGTAGAAGGATAGCTTGAGATAACCAACTAGGTCTTAAAAAATTGAAATTTTTAAATGTTGGTTAGAAAAATGGGTATAGGGGCGAGAGTTTAAAATTTCCGAAACTAATAGAATAAACTACTTCCTAGTGTTGGTAGAAAATTCTTAAGGAAAGTAAAGGGACCACGCTAGCCAAAAGAGTACAAACTTTTTAAATTTTAGCCTAATTAGGACATCAGGAAATATGGAAATGGAGGAACCAGAAAAAACCTTTCAGGCTTGATAGAAAATTTTAATTTGGCAAGCCGATACAAGTACTCTTGAAGATATCCCATTAAATACTAAAATTTGAAATTTATAAGTGGAAGTACTGGGGGATGGAAGTAAAAAATTTCCAAAAATAATTTATTAGCCTACTTCTCTTGGTGGTGAAGTCCAGGGGTTCCGGAACAGGGGGGACTGGGGTGGCTTGAGCTCCTCTTGTTTTATCTTGGGGGGAAGGGGGGGTGCTGGGACTATCTTAAGCCCTCCCCCTCTCCAACAATATATCCCAAGTAAATTAAAACCCAGTGTGTAAAAAAAACATACAACTGTTCCCTTCAATTTGGTAATTTTAAGTAATAAAGACATACATTTATGATTAATTTAACAGTAAACTGAAATGCCCTAATTTTGCAGTTTACATTTTTCTCACATGAAAAAATAAAACTGTTTCACAAAAATATAGTAACTTGTACTAGTCTTATTTATGATTGCCTTAAATAAAAAAAGAACATATTGATAACATCTCACAATTAAATTGTAAGTCTAATTTGGACACGAGGTGGTTTTACAACCACAGTTCAAATTTTATATTCGCCATTTCTTTATCCACACTAATAAAATTAAAGTTCTGGACATTAACTAGCAAGCTTTCTTTTTGTCATTTGAATAAAATGTTTGATTATTTTTAAATCTACGTTAACACATTGTAGTAATATTATATTCGATTGTGTTGTGTGTATGGTTTGTAAGAAAATTACAAAGTATTTAATCAAACCTAGTTTAAAGGTACATTAATCTTCCCTCTACAATATAAGCCTTAACGGGGTTGATACATGCACTTAGTTTTCCCTTGAAGGTAGCAGGCTTACCTTACATTGTTCAACTATGGCGTAGACTATACGATGGAAATATAGCATGGGCGTAGCGAGGGTGGGCTATGGGATTCAAGCATCTCACATTTCCCAGTAATTTGTAAACATTTTAAAGTTGATAGCAAGAGAGAGTTTAAAGAAGTCACTTTGTGAAACTATTTATCTTAGTTTTATCCTGCAATCCGATCTTCAGATATAGTAGCTTATCATCTAAAAACATCCAATTTTCAAAAATTTGTCAGTGGAAGACTATTTAAAATAGTTTCTAGAGTAATCTAATTGTATAATAAAAAAAATAGGCAAGGAGCCGTTTATAAAGCTTTTTTGGGCATCCAATTTTTTTTTAAATCTGAGGGAGTACCACTTTAAATAGTTTCTAGAGTTTCTTATTTATGAAAAATCTGGTTTATCACTACCTAAAACAGTTTTTTCATGTACCCACTTTTTAAAAAAATGCTAAGGGAGGACTATACTCCAAATGACCTATAAAATTATCCAAATTTAAAAAGAAAAATCTGCGGGAGGTCTACTATACATTTAATTTAAAAAAGCATAATTTAAAAAAAAATGTTTCCTTGAGAACGACTCTAAATAGCTTCTAAAGCATCCAATCTTCTAACACTAACTGGGAGGAGGAGGGAAGAAGATTTCTTAAAAAGAAATTCCCCTCTTACTTACACAAATAAGGTTCCACTACACTTTTTGAAATAATTTTCTTATTCTTCAGAAGTCTTGACATCATGTCATGAACTTATAATTTGGAACTCTCCTAAAATTAAATTCTCCCTACGCCCATGGGTCACGGTGAAGCATGCCAAGGTAAGACTTGCTACCATTTAGCGTAAACTGAGTGTACATTGAAAAGGTGTAAAATATGTAAATTAATTGGGTGTGTGACATGAAAAATCAATGGTAATTCTTATAAATTATAAAATGTTACTGATATTTTCAATATTTTTTTACTATAATTTGTTGGATATGAAGTAAGAGAGCAATACCAAGTGTAAACTATTAGTTTTATCCCCAACTCATGTAATTTCCTGATGATCTATGTGCCAAGAATTTAATAGAAGGAAATGAAAATTATGAGACTTTGTATGTATAGCTTTAGTTATAAAATACTGATAAAGTACATTCTTTGGTTGGAAAAACCAAGGGAACTAAGGAATTTTAAAGTATAGGCCATATCAGCGCTGTCAGGATGTGTGTAAAACATAAATTTGTATTAGCAGAAATCAGCTGGGTTTTAAATTTTAATCAGCCATAATTCTCGTAATTTGTTTTAAGTGAGGACTACTCAATGAAGCTTATGAGGGTATCCAAATTTCTTAAAATATCCAGAGCAGGGCTTACAATCCTATCCTCCCTATGGCTTGGGAGGCAGTATGTTCCAAACACCCTTTTATTTTGCTTAACGTCCTTATTACACTAATAATCTCCGACCGCAACTGAATAGTATCCTTACATATAAAATATAAATATATAAGAGGCTTACCTATGGTTTTTAATTGTTGACCTAAAAAAAGGTTAGTATGTTCTTCTCCACCCAAGTTCCTACTATTTTATTACTATACATTATGACAAAGAAAGATATAAAAAGTGACTGCCTGCAAAAAATAAACTTTCTTCACAGAAGCTCAAAAGTCATCTAGGTTCTAAAATTTTACCCAGTCAGGACCTCCGGACCCCTCTAAGCTGAGTCAAACCTTCCGGAGCCCCTGGGCGGTGAACTGAAATTATTTAAGTAGATATAGGGACCACTCCAAATAAACATAAAAATATGAAAAATTTTTGATTAAATTCTGAAAAATGGAGAAGATATAGCTAAAAAATACTTTTTAAATGAGGTAGAACATAATAATTTGACAAACAGGCAGAGAAAAACGCCAGATAGCCAAATGAATCTTGGAATTAAAAATTACTCAAAGTGATTTAGAAAAAAAAGTTTGGAGGGGGTGTGGGTCACAAATGTACAAAACTACAACTACTTATCAATGTAATAGAAAACTGAAATTCATCATTAAAGTAAAGAAAGATTCGAATCCAAATTATTATAAAAATCCGACAATTTTAAAACGGGAATCTATGAAATATAGGGGGTGGGATTTATACATTTAAAAAAGCTTTTAAGTGGGGTAAAAAATTTAAATTTTGTATAAAGTTAAAAGTTTAACCTCAAATAACTAAAAAAGTCTTAAAATCTGAATTTATAAGGGGTGGTTGGGGCATGGGAAGAGGGGTGTAAGAAGCTTCAAATTTCCAAAATAAATATAAATAATTTATTTTCACTGTGGTATAAAAATTAAATTCGGAAGGAAGTTAAAGGAGCCACTTAAAATAACCAGAAAATTTTCAAAAATGTTAATGGGACTCTGGAAAGGTAAAAAAAAGAAGGGAGGAAAGCGTATATTAAAACCACTTTAATGCATGGTAGAAATTTTAAATTTGGCAAGCAGATACGAAGACTCCTCTAGATAACAAAATAAAATTAGAACGAATTGGATAAATGTTTTGGGAATGGAGTGGGATGGGGAGGAAGGTTAAAATTCCCAAAACTAAAGCAAAAACTGTGTCTCTGTGGTAGAGAACTGAAATTTATTAAAGGGGTTTAAGGATTGCTCCAAATAAACATAAAAGTCTGAACATTTCAATTTCAAAATGTAAATCCAGAAGAATTAGGAAAATACCTGTTAGGGAATAGAGAAAATTAAATTTGTAAGGTATGTAGAGAGAACACTCTAAATAACCATATTAATATTTAATATTTTATCTTTATAAATGGGTGATAATGAAATGAGGGGTGTTATCATTTCCAAAACTAAAAGAATATTACTACTTAAAGATATGGTGGGATATTGAAGGACCACTCAAACCGTAACTAAGAACCCTCTAAAGCTTAGTACGCACTAGGAAACATTTCCCCGGAAACATTGTTTGCCAACATGTTACCTTTGTGTTTCCCAGCGGGGATAAACATGTTTCCCGTGATCCATTTCAAATGGGTTATTCAACAATTCAACAATATTTAACAATGTTGGCCAACATTTCCGACATCGAGCAACGTGGATTAGTAAGTGAGATTGCTGTTGTAAATCTTGTTCCTCTTTTCGCTATCCTGGGACCAACCATTTGTAAAATAACTTCAAAATATGTAGGAGACATTCGAGTGGGTTTCCTAAAACCACTGCCTTCTTCGATCTTCAGTTCTATCAGAAGCTTATTTGCATAGTACGAACCATTTTGAGTCATTTTACAGATCTTCCTCCGTTTTCTTCTTCTCTCTCTTCTTGAACAGCTCATAACTATATTCAAAGCACGAGACTAGCAACATCCTCCTCAACTGAACTATGTACGGGAAACAAAGGCTTCATCATTGTAGTCTGGACGCGAAACTATGTTTCTTTAATGTTTGCCAACAATCTGTTTACTATGTTTGTCAACAGCTGGTAAACAGTTGGGGAACGGTTGGACAACAATGTTTCCAAGTGCGTACTGAGCTTACGATTCGTTTCCATACCGCATTCGGCATACACTTTCTGCGTACTGTCAACGGCGCTACTAAACTACTTGATTAACTAAGATTTCTACGATCTACTACAAAAGGAATCTCCCTTCAATGTTTAATGATTTTTGAAGTTGAGATTTTTTTTAGAGTAGTTATCCACAGTTGGGAAATTTTAAATTTTTCTGTACAAGTCTATGTTTAAGGACTTTCATAATAGAAAATAGGACTAATGGAGTACAGAATAAGCCTAGAATTTCCCAACTCCAGATCTCAAATCTCACAAAATTCCCGACTTTCAAGCATTTAACCAACATTGGGGGGTGAGACCCCCCCCCTCCAATACCCCAGCGTGACGCCCCTGACCTCTACGAAGATTCAGATTGCAGTATTACTTAATAACAACTGTTCATAGATTCAAACTCACTACCACTAAGCCAAAAAGTCACACCAACCCACCAACTACACTTTCACTTAACTGTCGGAGGTATCCCGGCCAACCACTGTCAATCTTTTACCCCTCTCCTCCCTTCTAGAGTACCGTTATAGAGTTAGCCAGTTAGGTGGGTGTTTAATAGGGCTATTTAAACTATAACTTACTAATATAGCACAATCAAAGTGGTATGCTAAACGAGACGAAAATACATTTCTAAATAAACTAGAGCTATTCTTCAAGCTTTGAGTGTCAGTGAGAAATAATGTTTAATAGTTAATTAGTTTAGTTTGATTGAAAATGTAATTCAAAAGTGTTTATTTTTAAATCCAACAAAGCTAACAATTGGACAGTATATAAGTTCGCTTTGCAAAGTGTCAGAAAGCGATAAATAATTAATTTTGTATTCTAAATATAAATAAAAACATAAACAAAACAATGATCCAAATACCCCCTTAAAAAGTTATTCAAATAGCCCCGGAAGAAAACTTTTATTCAATTTAGAATAAATCTATTGTTTCCCTATATAATACGCTTAAACCTCTTGGTGAGGAACCGAGAAGATTTAACTATATGTTAAAAAAAAATCAAAATCTGCAACTATAAGACGACGCAAAGACGATTATTTACATCGCTAGGAAAATTATGTCAATCTCACTTATATTGATTTCGTAAAACTATTTCCTCAGACCCGCCTCGGTGGCGTAGTTGGCTAACGCTCTTGTCGTGTTGAGCTCGACTTCTGAGGACGGGGAGATCGAGGTTCGAATCTCGGTCTGGTAAACTGAGGGTGGTTTTTCCTAAATGGTTTTCCACTCTCCCTCCACGCAAATACGGGTTCACTTCCTCTAATTCCACCTTCCCAATTCCTAATCCTTTAGAGTAATTAGTACTTAAAGCGTATAACCTGAACGGGTAGTAAGACGCGGTGCTAAATATTATTATTATTTTCTCAGCTATTCAAACGTTTAAAAACTATCATTTTATCATCCCAATTTACAGCCAGTAGATCAGTGGCGTATGGTCAATTCTGGGCAAAGGGAAGCAGTGAGGCTTCAATAAAGGTGATCTGAAAGACCATAGTTTAATTGGAAGCTCGCACTGGTTCTTCCTTGGTTTTTATTGTTTTTTTTTTAGAGTTCAAAGTATTATGGGGAATAAAGGAAGGTGGTGACACAAAATATGAATGTAATAAAACAAAATCATTGTTGATCATAAAAATATTACTCAATCATTAAATTATATGTATTAAAATAACAATTGTAATTTAAATCCAAATAATAATAATAAATATAATAGTAAATTTAGGATTGCAAATTTTTTTTCTTAGGTTGTGGCCTGCAAATAAGTTTGACCTTTGGCATTCCTTTTAATAGTTTTGCAAATATAGTTAATATCACTGAATTCGGATTTATTCTACACGCCATTATCGTTAGTAAATAATAAGGTCAAATATATAATTTTCCACAAACCCGACACCCTGATAATTAACAAACATTGTCATAAAATTGAGTATATAAATGTCAAAGATTCTTGTTGCTGCAACTAAAGATGGAGTGGGTATGCCTATTTCAATCATTTTTATTTTTTTCGCGAAAAGACCGAAGAAAAACAATGCTTCAAAATAGTACTTCTGATTTTTGAAATAGCAACCCTCCTTTTCCACTGCCGCATTTGTTGATACAGCCGTCATTCTACTACTGTACACAAAGAAACAAACCCCTTCTCTTGGAGGATCAAATAAGCGTCAATATTATTGTAAAATAAAACTATATTAAATGCAAATCTGTGATTAATACATTATTTTGAAATCAAATGCCCATAATTATATCTAGAAACAATAAATATTGCTTAAAACAATCTAAGAATAAGATTTTAACTGTGTCATAGCTTACATCACTCACGAAAGTAAACTGAGCCAATACTCGCCTAGGGAAACGCTGCTTCCCTTTCCCCGATGAGGGCCGGACAGAGCCGGAAACAAACGAATGACAATAAAGAGCGAGACCAGCTGCCTGGCCGATCAGTCTGAGTGAGAATTGCTTGCTCTAAGAAAGAAGAGCTTCCATCTCAACCAATATTAACAGTATCCTTGTTGGAGAGGTTTCTAATTATAATCATGTAGGGAAGGAATCAACCCTCCTACTTCCAAATCCAAACTTATGTATGATCTAGCTCAACATCGAAACTAGTCATCGTCGTCTCAACTAGGACTATCAAGCAGCCAGATACAACTAAGGAGAAAGCGGTGTGGAAGTTGGACCATTATATTCTGCTAATTTTAATTTTCATAAATGTATGTACCTTTTTCAAAGTAACTGATATTTAAATAACTTCAGAGATAAATATCACGCAATTGTAAGCTTATAACAAACATTTCAATGCGGTAGATTTCCGATAAATTTATTTTTAGATCTATTATATAAGTTGTGATTTTTTTTTCCTAAAAACTTTATTTTTAAACAAAAACTGTAATATAAAAAATTACTTTGAACCAATTATTCAATAAAGTAAAATAAAATTCTCACTTTAAAGGTTATTGTAGTGTGATATGTATAGGTGGCAGTAGTTACAATCAATTTCCTTTCATTTTCATTGAGAGAAAAAGGAGCATTTGTATTTAAAACAATATATGTTCGAAATTTAAGTCTAAAGTAAACGAGAAATGTAATGACTGCATTCCTTACGTCTACTTTTCTTTGCACTGCTTCGATTTTGTTTAACCTATTTTGTATGTCTTCCACCGTAAAATCCACCTTTTGCTTCCACAGAGTATTTAGATTTTTTATCGTTGTTACACACTTTACACCTGGATTAATCCTTAGCACTTCAAAAACTAAACACTTTGTAGCATGTCTACTTTTGAAGCTTGCCACTGCTTTATAAACGTCAAAATGCAACCTCTTTATTTGAACAAAAACTGTCAAGGCTTTACTCTTTTTAAGTAGCTATTGAGCTGTCCATCGTGTTTGACAAAAGTACTAGCTCTATTAACCATACTTAAGCAAGCCGTACATCCTAGGTCCACAGTAATGTCAGCAAATTTGTCATGAATTTTTTCTTTTGATTCAGGAATTTTTGGGGGTTTGTCCTTGTACACAAGATCTTTAAGGACATCTCACCAAAATAAGTCCAGTGATCATGCTGGCCACTCAAGTGGTCTCCGTTTGCCTATCCACCTCCGTTCGAAATTCCTGTCAAACCATTTTCTAACGCGCAAACCATATTGCGGAGGTGCAACGTCCTGCCCAAAGTCTTTTTCCACCCCAGGCCAAAATTATGTTTGTAAGACTTGCAAATAATTGTCCTGATCAAAAGTACCATCAAATAATATTGGCTCAATTAAACCCATGCAAGGAATTTCTGCTCAAACTATTACTCCTGGTAGGTTCACATCTTTATCTAAGATAGTATGTGGGGTAACATCACTCCAGTACACACAATTGTGACGATTGATATACCTGTTCAATATAAAAGTAGCTTAATCCGACAATCATTGTGAAGTTCTCATCCTCCCGTAATGTGTCCAAAAAATGTTCACAAAATGTTACCCTCCTATCTGAATCTTCATCATTCAAGGAATGTAACACACTAGGTATGTACGGCTTTATATGAACCTGTAACAACGTACCAACACTTTTATCACTGACGTCGAGCTTTTGTGAGAGATTTCTACTAGATTTCTACGACTGCACGACTACGATTCCCGTATTTCGGCAACCTTATCTTCACTAGTTGCAGAATGTGATCTTCCGGCTATTTTGGCATCACATGCACTTTCTGTAGTTATGTCTTATAAGACCTTAGATGTGTACGACTCTGCACTTGTACACAGAATTGTTCTGCTATCAGACGAGAGATAGCTCCAATGCTAGTGTTTTTATAATAGAGCTGCACTACTAGCACTCGTTGGTCTGTTGCTAGCCGATGAGCCATTTTACCTCAGGAAATCTGTAAAATAAATAAAATAATTGTAATTATATTGATTTTTGTTTCGTAATAATTCAAATCCCACCATTAATATATTTCAAATTAAGTAACAATTTCATAATATTAAACTCAATTAATCCGTTTGTTTTAGAAATTTTTCTCAACAAAATTGGGTGGTAGTTTTGCTTAATTTTTTATGCTATTTACAATGACTTTCTGTCACCAGCTTAAAGGTTTCCTTTGTTTACTGATTTTGTGATGGGCAAACCCTCGCTGAAGGTATGGTCCACGGCACGCTAACGTCAAAGTTCAAACTCCCAAGCTGCCGTGTATAAAAATATTTTTAATCATTTCTGAGTCTAGTGTTCTTACATTCAAAATAAAGTTAAAAAAATCAAAATATAACTGCATTTACATTTTAAAATTAAACCTGATCTGCAATAAGATAAAACTGACATCATAATCATTAATTCCAAATCTAGCAAGATAAACATTATACATGAAACCGGGATAAAGTAACACAACAATAAAGTAACATCCCAATATGACTCAACGGTGAAGGACAGCCTTTATAGAAAGTAATGTTACAATGTGACTTCGATGAGGGACACAGATGAGAATGTTACAACTTGGTGTCGACAACGGGGAACCCAAAATAAGACGAAGCTAAAAAGGAGTCAACTGAATTACGATTAGGATTAGAAAAATTAATTCGTAAAAAAAGGGAGTTACTTCTGTCGCACTCTGTATACTACAGGCTATACTGCATAGATGTATGCTTTCATATAATAAAAATAAACCACACTAGAGCCTAGCTCTGCTGGTTTTATGAATATAGTTGGTATTTTGTCACGTCCTAATATCCATCCTAGCTACACATATATTTAAATATCCATCTATGGACTGTAAATCTGAAATTTAGAGAAAATGTATCAGTATTTGCGTGTAGAGGGTGCAGGAAGTCACTCTTTTGTTTAGCTTAGTACACCTGACTAGGTTTGGAACTCAGAACTTTACGTCACAGTCAACCTCATCTATTTCTAGAGTAATTTCTTAAACCATGTGACCACCGATACGAGTTTTCTGAATATTATTGTTGTAAGAAATATGTTAAATACAATACTTGTGTATGTCCATGCATATTTTTGTGTTCTTATCCAAACCTGTATTTAATAGTTATACATTTTAATTGTCCTGTGTAAAAAAAAAATATTATAAGCCCGTGACAAGACTACTTATTAGTCGGTGAGTACAAAAAAAAATTGGAAGTGTAAATTATTAAAAGTGGAGGTTCGAAAAAGTGGAATTTTACTGTGCTAGAAAAATATAGGTTTAGTTATTGATGTGGTTGTAAGTTGTGATTGAAGTGACATTGATTACTGGTTTGATGCGGACAGAAAAGGGGGTAGACGTTCAGTGGAGCGTTGTTACGGTTAGTAAGGAATAGCTAAGGGTGACATGGAAGCTATCAATCACGTGACATAACACTGATTAATTACAGGTTCCCGAACCTCTAGTCTTCTTGCAAACCATCATTAGCAGGCTAGCTTTTGTACCACCGTGTAAACGTAATGATTATTTCACCACAAATAAGGGACACAGCACATATTGATTTATTTCTATTTATAATTAAATTCTATTCAAAAACATTATTTTATTTTAAAATAATTACACACCTTGAAATTTAATCACTATCATTTAATTTATCAAATAAATTGGATACACACAACCTGCAATTTTTTATTATTTTATTTTTCTACTTTTGAGTAAAAAAAAATTGTCTGTCCATTCGAAGCCAACAATGTAGCATGCCTGGCTAATACGTTAAGCGTACCAGGTTTGATTCTCAGCATAGCCATCAAATGTACTCATAATTTTTTTTAATGAAGCTTCCCCTCTCAGATTAATGGCTAAAGTACTTGTGGGGGAGGTGTATTTTAAATTAATTTAGTTTGTAATTCGTGCTTTTATTAACTTAAACAGTTGGTTCAGAAAGTGCCCAGTAAATATCCAATTAAAAATATAAATATAATATTGTGTAAGCTACCCACAAGCTATTCCATAATAATTGGTTAAAAAACTTTTAGTAATCATTGTAATGTAAATTAAACTAAGCACTTTCGTTTTTTTAAAGATAATTTAAAAATAAACCTCATACAAACTTCATCACCATAAACTATATTTAGGATTGTAGTCATTAATTTGACGTGGTGTTTCCATTTAAAAAGTGTTATCGGCTCCAAATTGCCTGATTCCATTTTGTTAAGAACGTGGCTTCCACTTTGTTTTTGATTCTTTTTTCTTTTTTACTCTATCCTTAAAAACCCCCCACCCCTCATAATTTTAAACAAAAATTGAAATAAAAAATAACAAAACATAAGAAAAACAAAAGTAAAATGGAAAACATGGTTTGAAGGCGCTCACTCGTTCTAACTCATAAATTGTTTTTGCTTCTTGTTAATAGTCCCAGCCCCTGAATATTACCTGGAGGATTCTCCCATCATCTCAGCCCCCTAGAGAGGCCCCTACCCCTCCCCCATATCTTCCCCTACCCCCTACACACAGCCCACCAATGCCTCCTGAAGTTCAACTAATGCATGAAGAAAACCTTTTTCTTTTCTTGAAAACCCATCGACTTACAAGTCATAACAACTTTCGACCAATTCTGGCTTCTTCCTTCTTTTGACTTTTCTTTTTTTTTCACCTTACATATTTTGTTTCCTTTTTATATTTACAGCCCTCCCATTTAATAATCTACCATCACGGATGAAGTATATTTAGTGAAAAAGAGAAACATCTCGACATTTCTTTTCTTAATAAAATGTGATACGGGACAGAAGAACAACTTTTTAAATAGAAATAAATTATGGTTCAGTAGGATTTTACTAATATAGGTTTACGTGAATATATTTTTTATTTATCCTGTATAGTGATAATATTAATAACGCATTTTCATATAATTGTTATATAATATTCAACTTTATTGAATGAAAAACTAACTTTAGTGACAATTTTACTTCTGGTAAAAATTTGTCAATCTTCTGCAAAGACTTGCTATTCATCAGATAAATCTTAGGAGTTATAATTTTACACAAGCATATAATGGCATGTGGACAAAGTGTTAGGCTCATATAGTCTTGTTAACTGGTTACAAGGAGTTTGAGGCTAAAATCATAACAGGGTGTACTGGGGGTGACTTCTCCCTGAATAGTTTACCAATCCTCCTAGGCACATCTCCTCATAATCATACCCTCCTCATCTCTTCCCCATCAGCGTAGTTAAAAGTGAATATACTGGTAGGACTACTAAAATATATTGTAAAACCAAAGAAAGTAGAATTTTACTTAAGGTGGGGATGCAGGGAACTCAAGAAAAGGTAAGTGATTTTGCAGTTTTTATAGCAAAAAAATGTCAAAATTAATCAAATATTGCTTCTATACAAGTATAGAATTATATTTTTTTACATTATGTCCTCAACAGTTGTTGAATATCTGTCAATGGTGTCCTGGAATTTTATAAACACTGTTTCTCTTCATTTGAAAAGTTTGTAAGATAATGCCGCTATGCCCATGACAGATATTTAACCACATTTGTTGAGGTCACCATGTGAAGAAAATTAAACTATGTTTGAATAGAAACAATATTCAATTTATTTTTACCCCCAAAAAATGCTTTGCTATAAAGACTGTAAAAACACTTATCTTTGCTCGCGTTCCCTGAATCCTCAGCTTAAGTGTGGAACATTAACTTGTAATTCTTGCCATTAGTAACTATTTTACGTTGTTTCAAATGATTCGATTTAGTTCATATCCTTTATTGGGTATATTTAGGCATTTTAGTTAATTTGCTTTTTAGTATTTACTAGTCTGTTTATAGTCTTTACTAGGCATATTTAGGTATTATAATTGATTTAGCTAAAGTATTTATGATCATCTATTTATAGTATTTATCAGGCATTTAGAAGTATTTTAGTTTATTTTCCTCGAAGTATTTATGGCCATCTATTTATGTTATTTATTAGGCATATATAGGCATTTAAGTTTATTTACTTTAAAGTATTTATGATCATCTATTTATAGTCTTTATTAGGCACCAATAGGCATTAATATCTCACTAAATAGCTCAAATAATCTGCTAATAGAGGAATTTTCCCCCCCTGATTTGTTCTATGTAGATTAACTTTATTTTCACAATCAATTTTATTAGAAATGTATTTAGTGCAAATTTTTTAATCTGTAAAAGCACATCATTATAAAATAAAGTTTATATATGTCATCCCACTTGTTTAAACAATAATTAAGCCTAAGGATCAGATTAAATATTTTCTTAATAAACTTAATTCTTGGTCTTTTCTTTAAATTGAACTATTTTGTTTGCATACGTATATTATTTTAATAATAATTAATACTATTTAAAACAAACTATCCATAGATATTATTCCCGATTTGATTTTAAATCTCAAAAAATTATTTTAAATGACACGCTGAAGCTAAACGGCGTATTTTATATTATTATTCCTATATTTTGTTCTATAGCAGGCCTATTGTATTGTGCTTAGTATTTTTAAATATTGTATTTATAGTTTTTCTAAAATAAAAATGATCTTGTTCACGTTTAGCTACCCATCCAGATTATCAGTTTATTTACACTAATGTGGTAGATAGAGGGAAAGTAGAGGAAGTGTACTCGCATTTGAACAAAGGTATAGTGGGAATTCGTTGAAGAAAACCAGCTCAGCATTTTACATATCTACATTTAATATTATTTTCAAGAGACTTTAATGCAATTTAAGCCATTATCACCTGGAACAGCTAAATTCAAATTCTTAGCTTTCGAGATTTGCCAAATTTTGCAACAAGTGACTCCTGGAATGAATTTCTCATAATATTAACTCAAAGATCTTATACACGGCCTTCGCCTTCTTTAGCTAATGTTTTGAAACTCTTTTACTAAAACAAAAATCTTGGCATATTTTTATATTTAAATTATTAATATTTGAATGCTCTGCCTGACATTGTCAAAGTAACTACTAACTTAACAAAATAGTAGAATAAGCCAATAATTATTTTATTCTTGAATCCAAAAAAAGGTATGTATGACTATTTTAAATTATTTTTTATAAAACAAAATTATATTAATATTTTTAATGGAAAATATGATATTTTAATTTTTATATTTGTGCAACAAAATGTAAATTTCATAATGCCTTAATTTCCTCAAATTATAAAATGGGTGAGACATATTAATCGATAGTAGGGCCTATCTTTAAAATTATAAATCCACTCGGCCTACTGTAAACAAACCACCTGAATTGTTTTTAGTTTTTGGTCTACACTAATAGATAGGTGGTTTGGAAGGTCATTTGAAGAAATTGTACCAGAACTTGCGGTTAGAAGGAATGGGAAAACCATAACAAAAAATAAAATTTGGAAAAACAGCTACGGAGAACCCAGCAGGGATTTAAACCTTGATCTCCCAAAGCAAATTCAGTGCGACGCTACTCTCTCAGTGCGTAAGAATACGCGTGTGATTCATTTGATTTTTAATAACAGACTAATAATAAGAATAAGGTCAATGTTTAGTGTATTTATATGACTTGTGTATTTATCCACTTTTATCACCCTCCCCTCACTCTAAATGGTTTATATTCGACAAGATAGTACTATTTAGAGTGTATGTATTATTTTAATGAGCTAATATTTGTTGAAATGAAAATGATTCGAAATAAAATATACTAGCTTGTGTTGCTGAATTAGTAAAATAAATGGTACGATATAATCCGACATACTTTCTTACATAGTCTACTAGTATTATAATTTAAAGCCACATTTAAAAAAAATAGCTACAATAAAATAGTCCATTAATGATTTATTTTCCGTAAAACAAACATTCAATTCTCTATATAATGTATAACATTCCACCCCCCTTATCCCCACATACCATTCATTTTAAACAAAATAACTATGACCATTCTCAAAAGATTTGTATTTATCAAAAATCAGTCTTCAGCAAATACCTCTTTATTTCAGATCTAGAATTGAAATCACGATTTTGCTTCGAGGTAGGACCATGTAACATCTAAATATCAAGTATGAACGAAATTCATTATCCAGTTCTGGCTGTAGCCCAAGGTAGACAGACATATCATACGATTGTAAAATGATTATTTTTCTTTCTTTATTTTTATCACAGCACACGTTCAAGTTATAATACAAATTAATGAAATAATTACACTAATGTGTTAGTGATGAAGAAGGCTAAATTGATGTAAAGTGTACCCAAATTGATTCACCCCTGTGATCCAGTGGCAAGAGTTCTTGTATCCAGATCCAGAGGTCCAGTGTTCAATCCCCGGTGCTTTCAGATTATATATGAAGCAGTGTCTCTGGAATGGAGTTAACTCAGTCTCATGAGGACAAATGAGGAGCTACATAAATGAAAATATCTGATCTGGCATAGAAAACTGAGATTAACAGTCGAAGGGCTCGTTGTGTTGAACCCATGGCACCTTCTATACGCAGATGTTGGTACTATCTACACCAACAAATGGTTCTCCCTAAGTATATATAGCTCATTTGTGGGCTGATTCCAAGGAGTTTTTTTGGAGTACCCAAATTTGCGTGAAGGAAGATTTGTAAACCATTTTAAGAAACACCACCCTCAGTACACGCAATCGGGATTCGATTCGATCTCCTCGTCACCGACAGTCAAGTATACTGTGAGATGACACTATAAGGGAGGGATGCAGGGAAGGCAAGAAAAGGGCAGTGTTTTTGCAGTTTTTATATGAAAAACCTTTTTTTGGTCAAAATAAATCTGATATTATTTCAGTACAAAAACTTAGTTTAATTTTCTTCACGTGGTTATATCAACAGGCTGTTGAATATCTGTCATGAGCATAGCGGAATTAGATGAGAAACTTTTTAAACGAAGAGAAAAAGTTGTCATTAAATTACTGGACACACTTGACAAATATTCAAGAAATGTTGAAATCCCCATGTGAAGAAAATTAAACTCTATGTTTCTACTAGTGGAGTAATATTTGATTTGTTTTGGCGAAAAAAGTTTTACTATAAAAAAAACTGCTAAAAACGTGTATTTTTTTCACATCTACTACACCCCCACCATACGGCTTAGGCCAGTGATTTCCATCCTTTGGCAGGGCTTAACCCCAATTTTTATCTTTGAGACCATCCCTTTTACAACTTAAAGCATTCATATCCTAGTTATTAAATTATTATTTTCACTGAATATTACACCCACGCGATCTATCTACATTTAGGGTAGGTACAATTGAGAGTAAATTTACCTTTACTTGTGTGAACGAAGAAGGGTTAAACTGTTTAGAAAAAATAACCCCCTGTGCCTTCATTTTTTGTAACTTGACCTAGTCATCTGTAAACAAAATGAGCTTGACGTTAATAATGCATTATTTATTATAAATTGCATGTATATTGACTATACGAATGGAACTACGTCTCAAAAGAAAATCAACGCACTCAGTGGGTATTTTAGAGCACCACTCCCCCGAACATGAAACTGAAAAAAGTGAACTTGGTCAGCAAACAACTGTCAGAGTTGAGTGACCAAAAACCTAAACAGTAACGTGACAGTTTTTATCATTTTAACCGCTTGTACTTCTATTTAAATTCTGTACCTTCCTATAATCAGTATAATTACTTTAAGAAATAAAAATGAAGTTATAATCTCAACAAGCATTGCGATCCCATTCGAAAGTTGCCGCGACTCTCCGGTTGGAAACCACTGGCTTATACTCTTTGACAACCGAAATGGATACACAGTTATTTGAGTTCAAGGGTACATATAAACCCCAAAACATATTTTTTTCGAGGTCTGAATGTGCAATTTTACAATACTTTCTCTATATGAGAAAGTAAAAATTTACTACCAATAAAATTGCACTAAAAATCAGTAGGCCTACTTATTTTATTAAGATATTTATTGAGTGATAAGTTTCCCTCTCAAAGTACAACAACCGTTATTTATCTCCATTTTCTACTCGGCTTATAATACGTTCTTACACTACACCTTCTTCACGATTCTTCTTAATCTGGAAATTAAAAAACAAAGAGAAGAAAAAACCCATAAGCGAAACGCGAAAGCCAATGAAAGCCACTCGCATCAACCCGGCCAACGATGATATAATGATGATGGGAAAGATGATTACCGCACAAGGGCGGGGAAAAAATCTAGTTATTTTATTCGACATTTTTTTAATTCTTAAAAAAACACTCTAACCATGTTAATGTTGATTACTTGTTTCGGTAAGACTGTTGTTTTTTTACAATTCTCGTGAGATTTTCACATAATTCCCTTTATAAGACCAGTCAAGTAGATTCCTTGCATGCGGATCTTGGCTGTACACACGATAAAGAGTAATAATTTCAAAGGCTATATTAACAAATGGGGCAGAAGGCTCCGTGCGTGTGATTAACGCATAGTACGTTACAACCTCGCTCAGAGGAGGTGAACGACTCATCAGATTTGGCCGGCTCATTCTTTAGCTACTAATTTAACGAAACAATGATGGAATGCCGTGGAGTTGTGTTTAGCCTTGAGAAGAGTAGGGTTATTAATTTGTTTTAACTTTTACAAGACCTTTTAAAGGTTTGAGACCTCTTGATTAAAGTTGGTTTCTAAAATTAAACTTTTAAATCTCCAAACTGCGGTCGAATTTAAAAAAATAAAATTTTAGAGCTTCAGTTGATAAGTCAGCCGTTCAATAATTGATGGTTGGTCAAACCTTTATTCTGTGGTAGATCAGATTTCAGCTGGTGGTGGCTAGGCCTTGAGTCGATTCTAGGTTAGACCTTGAGTTAATGCTTGGTCAAAGCTTGAGTTAGATGCTTGGTCAGAGCTTGAGTAGATGCTAGGTCAAAGTTTGAGTAGATGCTTGGTCAGAGATTGAGTAGATGCTAGGTCAGAGTTTGAGTAGATGCTAGGTCAAAGTTTGAGTAGATGCTTGGTCAGAGATTGAGTAGATTTTTTCTGGCACCACGTCTTACTACATGTTCAGATTATGCGCATATAAATTTATGCTAATGAGCTATGGATGAGGAAGATTAAATTAAAGGAAGTTTGCTCACATTTGCGTAGAGGGAGAGTAGAGAACCATTATGGAAGAAGAAAAAACTCAGTGCACCTGACTGGGACTCAAACCTCGATCCCCCTCCCCTGTCTTCAGCAGTCTACTACAACATGAGAGTGACGCCTTAGTCAATGGAACCAGCAAAGCAGGTGCTTGAGTTGATGCTCCCTTTTCATTATCTACTAAAAAGGCCTTTCAGACCACACTTATTACAATGAATGAGGAGACCTTGATCCAGTGTTAGGTCATACCTTGAGCCTGAACTAGGCCAGACGTTGAGCCTGAACTAGGTCTGACCTTGAGCTTGAACTAGGTCCGACCTTGAGCCTAAACTAGGTCCGACCTTGAGCCTAAACTAGGTCCGACCTTGAGCCTGAACTAGGTCAGAACTTGAGCCTGAACTAAGTTATACCTTGAGTATTAACTAGGTCAGTACTTGAGCCTGAACTAGATCAGACGTTAAGCCTAAACTAGGCCAGACCATGAGCCTGGACTAGGTCTGACCTTGAGCCTGAACTGGTCTGACCTTGAGCCTGAACTAGGTCAGAACTTGAGCCTGAACTAGATCAGACGTTAAGCCTAAACTAGGCCAGACCTTGAGCCTGGACTAGGCTAGACCTTGAGCCTGGACTAGGCTAGACCTTGAACCTGAACTAGGTCAGACCTTGAACTGGTATTAGGTCAGACCTCCAATGTAAGTGAATTGTTCGTTAGCTGAGCAGTAGCTGAGACGTGAGGCCATCATTGCAAACAGCTGATAGAGGGTAAGAAGTCATACGTTTACAATGGAATAGTGACGAGTATGGCCTCACATGGCTAAATGGTGCTGCTGTATATATAATTTAACTGTTAATAATATATATTATATATCTCAGGAAAACCTTCTATTGTTCGCATCAGTAGATTTTTACTTACTTTTTGAATCAATTTAAATCCATATTTATATGATTATTTAATCTATACTTATTTTGACTAATCTCAAAGAAAAATGAAATAGAAGAGTAATTTTGACTATTTGACTCAAACAAGCTTATTATTCAACATACCTACTAGGTACCTAATGTTTTGCTTCTAAAGGACTATAAACCATAATTCATTGTTAAACTATTGTAGTAAGAAGCACAGAAATAGTCATAGCTTTTTGTTTGTTTTTTCCTACAATAATTTAGACACCAAATACGTGTTCGTGTGTTCAGGTGAGCTTTGAATAATTGTTTTTAACTTTTGTTTTGTTAGAAAACAATTGTTGCTCTTTTTATTAATAATCTTTTGTTCTAAAATAAGCAATGTTAGGGAACATCCTTAGTAAATTGTAATCAATTAAAACAGCTTTAACTTATTTATTGAAGTTTATTGAGGTTTAATTCATAAAATAATTAATATTTCAATAAAGATGGTACACGTTATTTTATAAAACATTAAACTTATTAGAGAAGGTCCCACAATAATGTTTCTTTTGGAACAAAGATTTATATCTCAAGACAACCTACAAATGGTTTATCAATAATAAAAAAATTGTAGTGATAAATCAAAGATAGTGTGATTACTTAGCTACCGTATGATTGAATAGGGACAATTTGTTGCATTAAATAAAATGTTACCATGTATGCTAGGTATCACCGCATAAAACACCACCTTAAAGTTATATGTTTATGTTTAAAAAAAATCCTTTGCAAATATAAATACAACAAGGGCTTACTGAAACCAAATTATTGTAAACATTTGTCGAATAAGAAAATCTAAAAAAGTTGAATGAATTAAAATTCAAAATAAAACTGGATAAAAATAAAGTGCCAGAGAAAGGAAATGGAAACTTATCCCCTCCACCTCATGTACACAAAGTGACGTGCAGTGGTGGGGGGAATGGAAACTTATCCCCTCCACCTCATGTACACAAAGTGACGTGCAGTGGTGGGGGGAATGGAAACTTATCCCCTCCACCTCATGTACACAAAGTGACGTGCAGTGGTGGGGGGAATGGAAACTTATCCCCTCCACCTCATGTACACAAAGTGACGTGCAGTGGTGGGGGGAATGGAAACTTATCCCCTCCACCTCATGTACACAAAGTGACGTGCAGTGGTGGGGGGAATGGAAACTTATCCCCTCCACCTCATGTACACAAAGTGACGTGCAGTGGTGGGGGGAATGGAAACTTATCCCCTCCACCTCATGTACACAAAGTGACGTGCAGTGGTGGGGGGAATGGAAACTTATCCCCTCCACCTCATGTACACAAAGTGACGTGCAGTGGTGGGGGGAATGGAAACTTATCCCCTCCACCTCATGTACACAAAGTGACGTGCAGTGGTGGGGGGAATGGAAACTTATCCCCTCCACCTCATGTACACAAAGTGACGTGCAGTGGTGGGGGGAATGGAAACTTATCCCCTCCACCTCATGTACACAAAGTGACGTGCAGTGGTGGGGGGAATGGAAACTTATCCCCTCCACCTCATGTACACAAAGTGACGTGCAGTGGTGGGGGGAATGGAAACTTATCCCCTCCACCTCATGTACACAAAGTGACGTGCAGTGGTGGGGGGAATGGAAACTTATCCCCTCCACCTCATGTACACAAAGTGACGTGCAGTGGTGGGGGGAATGGAAACTTATCCCCTCCACCTCATGTACACAAAGTGACGTGCAGTGGTGGGGGGAATGGAAACTTATCCCCTCCACCTCATGTACACAAAGTGACGTGCAGTGGTGGGGGGAATGGAAACTTATCCCCTCCACCTCATGTACACAAAGTGACGTGCAGTGGTGGGGGGAATGGAAACTTATCCCCTCCACCTCATGTACACAAAGTGACGTGCAGTGGTGGGGGGAATGGAAACTTATCCCCTCCACCTCATGTACACAAAGTGACGTGCAGTGGTGGGGGGAATGGAAACTTATCCCCTCCACCTCATGTACACAAAGTGACGTGCAGTGGTGGGGGGAATGGAAACTTATCCCCTCCACCTCATGTACACAAAGTGACGTGCAGTGGTGGGGGGAATGGAAACTTATCCCCTCCACCTCATGTACACAAAGTGACGTGCAGTGGTGGGGGGAATGGAAACTTATCCCCTCCACCTCATGTACACAAAGTGACGTGCAGTGGTGGGGGGAATGGAAACTTATCCCCTCCACCTCATGTACACAAAGTGACGTGCAGTGGTGGGGGGAATGGAAACTTATCCCCTCCACCTCATGTACACAAAGTGACGTGCAGTGGTGGGGGGAATGGAAACTTATCCCCTCCACCTCATGTACACAAAGTGACGTGCAGTGGTGGGGGGAATGGAAACTTATCCCCTCCACCTCATGTACACAAAGTGACGTGCAGTGGTGGGGGGAATGGAAACTTATCCCCTCCACCTCATGTACACAAAGTGACGTGCAGTGGTGGGGGGAATGGAAACTTATCCCCTCCACCTCATGTACACAAAGTGACGTGCAGTGGTGGGGGGAATGGAAACTTATCCCCTCCACCTCATGTACACAAAGTGACGTGCAGTGGTGGGGGGAATGGAAACTTATCCCCTCCACCTCATGTACACAAAGTGACGTGCAGTGGTGGGGGGAATGGAAACTTATCCCCTCCACCTCATGTACACAAAGTGACGTGCAGTGGTGGGGGGAATGGAAACTTATCCCCTCCACCTCATGTACACAAAGTGACGTGCAGTGGTGGGGGGAATGGAAACTTATCCCCTCCACCTCATGTACACAAAGTGACGTGCAGTGGTGGGGGGAATGGAAACTTATCCCCTCCACCTCATGTACACAAAGTGACGTGCAGTGGTGGGGGGAATGGAAACTTATCCCCTCCACCTCATGTACACAAAGTGACGTGCAGTGGTGGGGGGAATGGAAACTTATCCCCTCCACCTCATGTACACAAAGTGACGTGCAGTGGTGGGGGGAATGGAAACTTATCCCCTCCACCTCATGTACACAAAGTGACGTGCAGTGGTGGGGGGAATGGAAACTTATCCCCTCCACCTCATGTACACAAAGTGACGTGCAGTGGTGGGGGGAATGGAAACTTATCCCCTCCACCTCATGTACACAAAGTGACGTGCAGTGGTGGGGGGAATGGAAACTTATCCCCTCCACCTCATGTACACAAAGTGACGTGCAGTGGTGGGGGGAATGGAAACTTATCCCCTCCACCTCATGTACACAAAGTGACGTGCAGTGGTGGGGGGAATGGAAACTTATCCCCTCCACCTCATGTACACAAAGTGACGTGCAGTGGTGGGGGGAATGGAAACTTATCCCCTCCACCTCATGTACACAAAGTGACGTGCAGTGGTGGGGGGAATGGAAACTTATCCCCTCCACCTCATGTACACAAAGTGACGTGCAGTGGTGGGGGGAATGGAAACTTATCCCCTCCACCTCATGTACACAAAGTGACGTGCAGTGGTGGGGGGAATGGAAACTTATCCCCTCNGGGGGGGGGGTGTAACTTTGTGACTCCTGAGGTTCTATACCTGCTCACCCCCTATATTAGGAGGATGAGATGATCTTTGTTCTTGTTCTTTCTAACCCTCTTACATTTCCACTCCCCCACAACTCGATACATTTTCTAGAGAGGATTCTTTTTTTTCCCCTGTCTTCGGATTCCACCTGCTTTCAAAATCTTGGACTGGGGAGCCAGAAAACACCTTTTAAAAACCTCTAGGGTGCTATTATGTTGCGGTCACACTACACAGCACGTTTTTATCTCCGTTTTCAAAAGGACTCTGCTTTCTATTCATTTGCAGACTTCTTTTCACTCCCTTCAAAGATTTCTTCGAGTTTTTATCTTTTATTTTATTTTTTTTCCCCTACGATTGGATTTTTTTTTCTGTACCAACAGGCGCGGTATTAATGTATGTTTTAGTGATTTTATGTGTTAATGCAGTCGCAATTTTCTTTTGATAGTATAACATTATCCAAACTAGTAGACATGTGGGTCCAGGTGTCATTCTCATTTGTTTTGTTTTTTTGTTGATGGGGAAGTCGGGCTTCAACTCTCTGCTCATTAAACTGAGGGATCTTTCTTTACATAAACACTTTTCCGTTCACTCTATACGTAAGTGTTGTTGCATTTCCTAACAAAGATTCTACCTTCCTCATCACCACCCCATTAAACTCAACACCACCTGTGAGGTAATTGCAGGTCTTATGGAGAAAAGCATTATCCTCTCTCTCATTTTTGTTGAACTGCTGCTAAAGCTCCTCACTTCTAGCTATCTCGAAATTGGTCCGCTTAGGTAAGAAAGCGCTACTGGCAACCTTGACGAATCAGCTTTATCAAACTTGTCTTATTTAATTTAAGGGAAGGTTGACCGCACGAAAACAAGAAAATGACAGGGTAGGTTTCCCAATAGTAGCCATGCAATTCCCTCAAAGATGGTGTCCAATGTAATATAAATAAATATGAGGATACCCCGGATGGGTAGTAAGAAATGGAGTACGTACAGTATAACATATTTTAAAGGCACAAAAAACAAAAAGCGCCATCCAAATATATATATATATAATTAGATTTTAGCATAAAACTTAATATTTTATATATTAGATAGATGAATAATAAGAAAAAAATCCCAATTCTTCAAATATTGGTGAAGGGATGAAAGGCTAAGAAATTAAAAAGGGTAAAAAACAGAATATATTTAGCTAGGAGTGCGAGTGTAGTTCGTATATCTAGTGCTTTAAACCATGTGACCACTGCTTTGGGGGACCATAATTTAACTAGTGTGGGTGTATATGTGTATAAATATATATATATATATATATATATGTATATATATATATATGTATATATATATATATATAGATATATATATATAGATAAATAGAAACTCTATAATATATTATTTATGTACATAAATCATATATTATAGAGTTTAGTAATAAACAAGAGCTCGATTGTAAAACTAATACAGTAACATTCACTTAGTCTCAAAAAATTAATGGCTACTAAATAAAATTGTGAATATGCAACCTATTGTCCTAATCTATTAGTACTGATTAGTAACATGGCAAAAGAATTTTAAAATTTAATTTTAATTTTTTTTTATTTGAGAACAGTGAAAACAGTTAAAGTTTCCACGAAAATGTATTCATTGAGCATGGAAATGACTTCCTAGAATATTCAGGCGTTATTTGCCGAGCCAAGCTATGCAGTGAATATCTGAGCGTATCACGAACTCATTTTTTCATAGCTCAATCAGAAGTCCATTCATTAATCGCTCTGGTCTGCGTCCTACACCCCCTTCCCTTAACGAGTATTTAATGAGTGGTAATTAGCGATGAGGCTGGCTCCTGACGTTGAGGAAAACACTGGCTTTCTGTTGTATCTTCCATCTGGTATTTGTGTGTTAACGTTCTCGGAGGTGAATAATTCTCTGCGCAGTAACAAACATTTAAAACTGTTTGTTTTTGTTTTATTTTTCACGGCCACTTGACATGAGAAGGGTTATTAGCGCCAGGGACTGAAATAAGGGTGCTCTCTGAATGACTTATAAGCCTACCCGTAACTTTGACCTTAGAAATAACTGCAGGGATGGCAACTTTTTTGATCTCCGATCAAGTTGTAAGCTTATCAAAGGTCCCGCGATCACCCTTTGCTTCACACTCTACTTTGATTTTGTCCTTGTCCATACATATTAAATTCCTTAAATTCCACCTACATTTTTGTATTAACATATTTAATCTCCATATAACATTAGATACCAACTATAACCGATAAGGGTTGTTTTGGTCACTTATATATTAATTTAAAGCATTTGGTATACAGAGTGCATTTTAATTAGTGTCAAACATTTTAGGAGCGTACGCCCATCCATGAAACATTATTAAAAGTTAATATGAGCATTGGCCTAGAAACTTAGTTTCTGAGCTAGGAGGAATTGTATTGTTCAATTAATAAACAATCAAGCTAAATAAGTAATGCAACTAAACAATAAAAGTTTAACAAAAACATAGTACAAAACATTTTGTTACAAAAATTGTTCAAAATGGTGCTCTGAATCCTTTGAGTTAGCATTCTATGATTTTTCGTACTTTGTTGAATACAAGTGAGGTGCTAAGTATTTTCTCACACCCATTTACGATAGGCTCTCTTGAAGCCTCAACATCTGTCATAGAAGTTGAGAAAACACTTTAACTTTAACTTTAAATGTCTACAGAGATAAGACCATTGGGTTCAAACCTGGTGATTAAACAGGCCATTCAACGGCTCCCCCCCAAGACCTATTGATCTTTGAGGAAAACCTTTAAAAACTCTAGAACTAATAGTTTATAGGTCCATTTTTGTTTCTTAATGTTTGGTCGACGGGAACGCGCCCTCAGAATATTTAACACCAATTAAAATACACAATGTATTAGCGAGCTTAGAAGACTCAAAGATCGGTTTTTAATAATGATGTTTTCTTACGCAATCGACTGAAAGTTGCAGCGATATCGACCGGTTGCACGACCCCTGGTCTAAGGCATCACTCTCTCAATATACTATATCACCGATGACGGGAAGATCAGGGTTTGAATCTTGGTCGCGTGTGCTGAGGATGTTAGGATCAGGGTTTGAATCTTGGTCGCGTGTGCTGAGGATGTTAAGATCAGGGTTTGAATCTTGGCCGCGTGTGCTGAGGATGTTAAGATCAGGGTTTGAATCTTGGTCGCGTGTGCTGAGGATGTTAAGATCAAGGTTTGAATCTTGGTCGCGTGTGCTGAGGATGTTAAGATCAGGGTTTGAATCTTGGTCGCGTGTGCTGAGGATGTTAAGATCAGGGTTTGAATCTTGGTCGCGTGTGCTGAGGATGGTATTTAATAACTGTTTCCCACTCCTCCTTCCTAAAAATTTAAATAAGTTTCCTCTAGATTCACTTTCCTCATTCGGTGACCTGGCGGTCTAGGGGTAAGGTGTCGGATTTCTGGGCTCGGGTCCAGGGTTCAATCCTCAGACCCGGCAATGATTTATCTGATTGCCAAACCCTTCCTTTACCTCTGAAAAGACGTGTATTAATCACAACTTATGAATGTGAGGAATGCCAGGCTTCCACCGTGGTTCGGATTCCACATTAAATTGTAGGTCCTCCATTTAATCTTACAATCACCCTACCATTACACATTAGCGTAAGTGTGTATAACCCGAACGGGTAGTAAGACGCGGTGCTAATAATAATAATAATAATAATAGCATGATTATGTTTTATCCTCTTTTTTAATTAAAAAATATCAATGTCTTTATACACCAAATATGTCGTAAATCCAATTATACTAAATAATTATTGGGGCACATTTGGTTTGATGGTAAAATAGAGAGAACCAAAGAGATTAATGGAAATATTTTTTTTTAGGGAAAGGACCGCAAGGGAAGCAAAGAAATAGATGGGAGGACTAAATAACAAAAAGTGTGCTAGTGAGAGGAGAAGACTGAAAGCAAATAATGAGGAAGGATAGAGGAAGATAGAGGCATTTTACTAAAATGACCCGGCAACAGGCTTTAATGAAATGATGATGATGGTGATGATGTTTTAGTCCAATCAGTTAAAAGGTAATAATATGGACGGTGCATATTGGCATAGCTCTTACTCTGAAGAGTTAAATCATGGGAATATAATGTTAGTTGATAAAATATAATAATAGTGTTAGTTTATAAAATATAATATTATAACTACATGAATGAAGGTCTTAAAAGAAAATATATTATGTAAAAATATGACAATGGATTAATTGTTATTAAATATAATAGTTTTTAGACACTTTATCCTTTGGGAAATGGGTATTTATTCACGCATACCTCGCTGATGTCATTATTTAATAGTCGAAATTTGTATCGATGAACGATAATAATTTATGGTAACAAGCTCTCCTTGTAAAACCTAAAAAACAAAAACAAACTGTTTAATTAAATTAAATGTTTTTAACTTAAAATCCTATATACCTCTCATTTAATATCCGGTGGGTTTTTTGTTGTTGTTAACAAACGGCCTATACCTATTAGTGACATCAAACGCATTTTTACTGTATTAGCAACAAAATATAAGAGTAAGTGAGGAAAAAATTAATAAAGATAGTTTACCAGCATTCGTCTGTGGAGAAGTAAATAAATACCGTCGGCTAAAAAATTAGCTTCAAACTCATACATCCATAGTAATACGAATAGATGGTTAACTTACCACAACGTGACCTTTTTTTTGATATTGTTGAGTTTTAAAGAAAATGCTGGGCTTTTATTAAATATTTATAATTATTAAATATAACTTATATTCATTAAAATACCGCATATCACAGTAATTTAAATTATGGGGCATTTCTCCCATTACGAACCTCCTTTCCTTCCTAAGTATTTTAAAATGCTCTGTGGTATAGTCCTTATATGGATGTTATTTTAGCTTACTTCATGCCACAGTAGTTTACCGAGTTCAATAATATTGATATTCTATAAATATATAAAATAATAAAATTTAAATAATACTAGGTTTTAATAACTAACCAATTTTAATTTCTATGATTAAGTATCTCTTAAACTTATATTTACTACAACATTTTTCCCTATTTAAATAAGAGCTTAATGATTAACGTATTAGTTATAAGCTACTGTGAGAGATTTATTCCTTTTTAGTACGGTAGGCATACTTTTCAAGCTTGTGACACATTTCCTCTTGCCAAAAGTCGCCATCTCGTTCGATTTCCTCAATTTTAGGCTTTTTTTGTTTTCATAAACTACAAAAAAGCAAGATTAATACTAAATATTAATTAACGATGCTTATAGTAATAATAATAGTAATAATAAGTTATTCATCTCTACCTTATTAGTCCTTACAAGCCCGAATGGATATTTAGACGCATTGCAAAAAAAACTGTTTTTAGCCCGTGAGTGTACAAACGTCAAGTCCTGGGTTCACTTACAATTATTTGAATCATATTTTATAGGTGCCTCCCTTCTTACTACCAATTCGATCCATACACATAGCTACATCAATGAGGTAGAGCTGAGAAAAGTAAAATTTTGAGGAAGTGCACCCGCATTTTAGTCGGGTGATGGGAAAATTGTTTGGTAAGAACTATCCCGATACACCTAGGTGAGATTCAAACCACGACCTTCTCCCTGGCAAACTAGACCATACGATACTGATGCCTTTGTAGGCGTGCCCCCAGTGTGGGTTTAGAATCAATGGTTATCGTAATAAAATAAGAGAGAATTTGTCGAAACAAGATGTCTTTTTACGATGTTGCTTGGAAGTCCAAACATGATATAAAGCAGGTACACTCAGTTTACAACGACAGCTCAGTCTTACCTTGACGAGCTATGGCTCTATGATAAGATAATATGGAATGATCTTAGGATGCAGATACAGCCATCATTGACACATTAAAACATTAGTAATGACAGATGGACATGGAAACCGAACCCGAGACATTTGACTTAACACACCAACGTTTTACTATCAATATATACAGAACAATCTCCACTATTGGGGTTATACATGGTAAACGGCATAGTCTATGATCCTGGATACATCATTGGTAGATCATTGACACGCTAAGTCTAGGGTCCTAGATTCAATTGCCATTTTTCAATTCATTGAGAATATAATAACATATCACATGGGCTGCACCTTAGTAGAGACAAGCAAAGCAGCTTGCTACCTTCCAGCGTAAACAAAGTGTGGAACAGTTTAATATAAATTATTGGAGCTTTGTGCGTCATAATATTATATCTGCGCTTTCTCTTATTATTTTGATACGTTCAAATAATATTTTGGTAACGCATTTAATCAAATAAAAGCATTTTAACTACCTATTTACATGAAATGTCAGTATTTCAAAGCCATCAGAAAATAGTTCTTATTCATATCAAATGACCCTCAATGGTAGCCATGATGGCTAAGGTGTAGGGTTTTCCTATGATGAGTAGGTCCAGGCTAGAATCCTGGCCTTAGATACTGTGTTGTTTTTCTTCAAATGTTATCCCCACTCTTCCTCCCCGCAAATGTAGGTACTTCACATTACTCATAAGTTTTACTTTCTCATCCATACACCATTAACGTGTAGCTTGGACTGGTAGTAAGATTTGTTGCAAAAAAGTATATAAAGGCCTACATATTCTATAACATTTTTGGAATTGTTTAAATCAGGGGTCGGCAACATGTCGCGTAAGAAAGTTACATCGTCACGAAAAGGCAAGCTTACCTTAAATTATTCCACTATGGTACAGATTATAAGATAGGGTCATAGTGCAATCCATCATGGCAAGACTGCTACCTTTCAGAGTAAACGTAGCCTGCATGTTATTTATTTTATGTATTTTATATTAAGGTAGAGACATATGTTTTGGAGGAAATATTGAATTTAAGGAATAAATACAAGATATATGGAAAAACAGAATTAAAAGTAGAGAGATAAACGAAGGGTGATCACTGGATCTTTTATAAATGTAAAAGTCGATTGGAGCACAAAAAGGTTGCCAACCCCTGCTTTAAATTACAGTAACTACACCATTAAGAAAATTATTGTGTTGGAATTTCTTAATCCTTAAAACAGGTTTTATTGGTATTTTTATTCCAAGAAACTGATCAATCATAGTTAACTTCATATCAAGTGTAATTCACTTGCTTTCGTAAAACTGGAGTCCATATCTAACCAGGATTCAAACAAGCGCTCTCAAAGATGGTTGGTCAAATATGAGGCTGACGTTGATCGTGTTTTTTTTTTTAGGTATGACCAATCTCTCAATCGATGCGAATAAACGTTTCAATCCTATCAGCTTATTTACGATGTTTTGAGTGAGGGTCGTGGGCGAAATTCAGATTATTTCCATCTCGGTCCGAAGCCTCCCCGTGACGCGTGGAAGGGAGGGGGAGGGGGGAGTGAGGGGATGTCCGACCACCCAGTAGTATCAAGCACAGTCCGCTGCAATAGAAGACGTTTGTAGCGAGCGAGCTACCGACGTTGGCTTGCGTGAGTTCCCCGCCCATCCGTACCACGGTACCACTGCACCACTCCTACCACCACCACCACCACCACCCCCTTCTTGCCAGTCCTTCATATTCCTTCTTCACATGCAAACCTATACATCACACCACCACCCCCAAAACCCTTCACTCAGCTGACTCGCGATATCAAACACCTCCGTGCAAAACTGTACCATATCCAGGAAACCACGCGTTTTTACTTCTATGGTAAGAGACAATGTGACAGTTAAATAAAGTTATTCAAACTACTTACATGATATTCACGCGTCAAGTTAAAGTTATATATAAGATACTATTGTAAATATATAAATGGTAACTATAGCCTGACTTTGATCGGAAAAGCTGTTTAGAAAATTAAAACATATTTATTTGCAGACAACATTGATAACATTTTACTATATGATTTGTGTTATTATTTACGTATTGATAATATCTATGACAGCTGCAGATACATTATACGATGTACATATATTAAAATTGTTTTAGTAGCTTGAGAAACGGCAATTGAACATGGGAATCGGGAAATAACTTATGCCAACTTTATTACTCTTCGAACTCGCAGGGTTTTTCTCTTTGTCCCAGTGATTTTCCTAGATGTTTTGAGCGAATCTAAAGTCCTAGACCCCTTTTTATATAAATAAATTAACCACTTATTTATGACATTGGGAATACTACATTTACCGACATATATAAATTATAATTATATGGAGACCAATCAATTGTCACAGTTTCCAGAGATGCTCAAGTACAGACGCATGCGCAAAAGAGATAATTTATTAGTGGTCTTGCAAATAGAACAGTTATCGCCTTGACTTTCAATAAAATTTAAAACTTAAGATCTGTTTTGAGAGCAGTGGTTTTTATTAAATGTATTTAAATAAGCAGATACGTGAGATTGTTTTAGGAAAAAACAATAAAATTTTGATTCATACAAACAATTAAATTTTCCAAAAGGATTTATTTTTATTTTTGTAAGTTCGACTAATTCCAAACCAGCTTTGATGGCCGCATTGTCAAAGGTGCTACTTTCGCAATATACTAGACTGCCGATGACGGGAAGATCATAGCTCGATCCCAGTCGGGTATACCGAGGGTGTTTTTTTTTTCCTAAATGATTCCTCACTCTCGCTCCACGTAAATGAGGGTATACTTTTTCTAAATTCAACCCTAGTCCATTATCGTAACTAGTATGCAAGCGTATAATCTTAATGGCTAGTAAGACATGGCACTAAAAAAAACTAAACCAAAAACAAATATGAAAACAATGAGCGTGTAAATTCGCGTCCTAAATTTCGTACAGTCAAATGTTCATAGCAACGGCCTTTTAGAGAATACAAACTTATTAAAGGACATTTTATAAAATCCATCAAAAGTGACAGCTACAAATCACCATGACTTTGACGTATGGATACGTGAAAGTAGATCTAGTAACTTTTCTGGCTGTTAGATTCCTACGCAAATTGGGCTGTAGTTGCTATTTCACTGGTTATTTTGAGTTTGTTGCCATTTTATCAGTACAAGTTTATCTAATGAATTAAGAACAGAAACATTACCCTATGTGTGTGGTCATAATTGACTGATCCCTACAAGTAAATGTCACTGAGCGATTTAACACGGTCACCAAAACCTCCCTCATCGACTGTTATGATCGCTGTTATTGAAAGTGAGGATGTTGTTAGTGAGCTAGGGCTGTTATATATATATATATATATATAGGGTCCACGGTTTGGTCCCGTCCATTGTCGGCTGATAATGGGTGCCATTGTGAAGACGTCATTATGATCGTGACGTCAGAGCCGACCTCTTTAACAAAGATGTCTGATCACAATGACTCGGCAGGGGGGGGGTTTGTAACCAGCTCATATCTGGAACGAATCAAAATTGTTTCAATACCTTTTCAATACTCTTTTTTATTTATCTTACTTTCATTCTTTATTTTATTTATGTTATTTTTTGTAATAGTAATTATATATAGGGAAGTGTTCAACATGGCGGGCTTGAGCTTAGAGAAAGAGAAATGAAAAATGTGTATCTTCTAAAATTCGGCATTCAGACAAAATCATTCTACGGAACTTCTTACAGCAATTTTACCGGACAAATTTGCTTGCAAATTTAGTTTAGCCTCAAACAACAAAATTATGACTTAAGGCTATGATGTTTATAACGTGTCATATTTGTGTTATAAACTTAATTTGAATTCAAAACAAGGTAAAAGCTTTTTTAAGCTTTCCTGATAATAAAATTGTTTTTCTTTTCTGTTTTGTATGCTTGCTTGTACATGTACTGTGCTGCATTTTTTTTAACATGTTTTAAACATATTATTAATACTAATTATAATAGTAATAATATTAATAGAATAATCTTAAGTAAATATAACGATAGCAATGATGGCTAATGAATGTTTTTAATATCTAAATAAGTCATATATATTTATATATATATATATATATATTTGATGTATTTCTTAACACATTATTTTCCAAAATTTCAGACTATTGTATTCACTATGGGTTCATTTGAAAGTCATTATTATATTTTTAGATCATATTTTAACTTTTTAGGCCATCTTTAGATGTATATTTTAGGGGTTTTTAGGGCAAAAGCATTTTAGGCCTACTTATCGCTGTGGATACTTTAAGTTCACTTTTTGAACCAGTTTATAACACCAGCATACGACTTACAAACCAGCGTAACTCCAGAAGACAACACTACGTCGTCCTGCCGTCAACTCATCGTTGGGAACAGAACGCTTTATTTTTCTTGTTAATTTTGAACTAAATATTTTCACATGACTTTGTAATTTTTGTGATTGTGTGGAATGCCAGGCCTCCGCCGTGGTTCAGATCCCATTTTAAGTTGTAGGCCCTCCATTTCATCTCACAATCGACATTCCATTACACATTAGCGTAAGTGCGTATAAACCGAACGGGTAGTAAGACGCGTTGCTAATAATAATAATAATAATAATAATAACAATAATACTTTATAGTTTTATATTTATGAGATTTTTTTAAGGTGTAATCAATTATTAAATTAAATATTACACATCTTTACTAACAATTAAATCTACCCATTTTTGTGATAGATTTTGCTAACATCCCTTAAATTGGGAAAGTTAGTTAGAGAAAGGAACAAATACTAAAAAGTTTAAAAAGTTATAAAATATATAAATTAAAGTAAATCATGTTTCTTTTAGATCTTGTACATTTCAAACAGTGACGTAAATACAAAATTAAAAACTTAAAACTGTTCTTTGAAGCATATAAAAATAAAACGGATTTTTTTGTTTTGTTTTTGCAGTGCTGAAAACAAAAATTGCACTTAGCTTCTTTCTCAAATGCATGATTCATTTATTAGTATTTTCCCCAAGTTTGATAGAAATCTCTTCCCAGGAGCAAAATATTTCAGTCTCGTGTTCACACTTTCTAAGTCGACAGGGAACAATGTGTTTGTATAGTAAGTTGATGGTTTACTACCCTGACGGTGACCTGGTGGTCTATGGTTAAAGTGTCCGACTTCTGTGCTGGGGGTCCGGGTTTCAATCCTCGGTCTCAGCATTGATCTATCTGATTGCCAAACCCTTCCTTCACCTGTGATAAGACGTGTATTAATCACAATGCAAGGCCTCCACTTAGTTTGGATTCCACGTTAAACTGTAGTTCCTCCATTTCATATCACAATCACCCTACCATTACACATTAACGTAAGTGCGTATAACTCGAACGGGTAGTAAAACGCAGTAATGATGATAATAATAATAATAATAATACCCTGACATAAAAAAACTTTGTGGAAGAACTGTCTCTCAGCCATATTCACCCCAACGGCCAGGTTGCTCTAGTTTTTTCACGTGGAAGTGGAGCCTTGGCACTATTATTTTTAAGGAATAAATAGTGCAGAGCTGACACCTTATAGATGGACCCTAACTTGAAGGCAATGGAGCTGGAAAGCAACACCATGACTCCAGGCAGAAGTAGCACTATCTATTCTTGACAGTCAATCAGTATGGAGGTGAAGTAATCACTTCCACTCGCGTCTTAGCAGTCACGAGAGATGGATGTGTGACAGACACACCAACTCGGTTTTTTTGTCATAAATCACACCCAGGCAGTAGAGATTTATAATACGTTAACCACAATAAAATAATTCAATAAATCAACTAGATTGGTAAATTTAATACTCATTTCATATGTGATATTAACCTCATCATAACGTTGTGACCATCTGGCACACGAATATAAGACAGTATAGTCCAGCACCCACTGATAGCTAACACACGTGTATCAATAGTGATAAAGGCGTATATTGAGCTCGTCAGGATCCGAACCCGAGACGCCATGTGCTATTTCAGGTCAATGTGTGGGCACAACACCCTTCATTGCGCAAATTATTTGATAACATATGGGGACATTTACGAGAGTACGAGCGTACATCGGTAAAGAAGAGTGCAGCTCATTATATAAGAGTCATAAAGCGTACACACGAGCTGTATGTGTGTATCCTAGACTCACTAAATGCTTCACCCCTCGCCTTCCAAACCTACTTTAACGTTTTAAGTCGAAGGTAGGCTAGGTTTAAACCTTCTGAAGAAGATATCAAGCAAGCCTTGTCATGTTATAAGCATGAACAGCAATGATTCATGTGGATGGCCTTTCTAAAACTGCTTTTTTCTGCTTTCAGATATATGGTTTATATTACTATAATAAATCTTGAGCCCTTTCCTCCTTGAGACAGTATTTAATTTTACCACCAAGGTTGCGTACATTGACTTTGTAGCGAAATGTTACTCCATAGGCTATGAGTTCGAAGTTACAAACTCCATTTGAGCGCGATAAGAAAATGTTTTATATATTTTCCCCACATTTCATTGATAGCTAGTACAGTACCTAAGAGATGTACAACACGAGCATCACACCCCTAACCTAGATATTACCATTAATAGTATATTTTATATTCCTCCTCAATGCCTAGGCAAGTATCTTATTGTAGGCTTATAGAATTATTAACCATTTCCACCCTAATTGGTTTTAAAACATTTTTAACTGCTTCACGACCGATTTAATGCTATAAATATTTTACTCTTCTTGCTGAGTAAGTTGACCACGAGCTACCAAAATTAAGAACCCCCACCCTTCTCCAAAAAAGGGGGAGTGTGGTTCTGCAGGTATATAACGCTACAACAATAATTTCTACCTCTAATTATAATAAATGAAAAAATACAAAACATTTTGGGGCATAAATTCAATGGATGGTAACGCAAACATTTAATTTTGAGTGATCAAACCAGATTATTTTTACAAATTTTAATAATAACATAAAATAGTTTTAACTTTATTATATTTAATAAATCTTGGATAAATGATTATTAGACCTTAGCTGTATCTCAACTAAATACAAACAATTACCGATTGACAAAAGTCAAATCTACTGCCAGAAGGACTGTTATGAACTGCAACAGAAAGTGTACTTACAGGGGGAGGGAGGACTACGCGCGCGCTGTTTATCTATAATAACTCTGCACATGTGCAGTGAATCAAATGACAAAACTGCCACAGAGCAATGCTAATCACGTCCAGTGAAGAGGCTGGGTATTCGTGGTCAAAATTAATAAGTAAATGCTCATAAGGCATTAAGCTACCTTTCATAAATTTACAAATAAAAGGTATTAAATAGCTAGCTATTCAAATTGATATGTTTCATTAAAACTATCTAATAACAACAAACGGGAATGATTGGAAATATAAGGTTGTATTTTATTTAGAAGAAATTGTATTTATTTATTCACTGTCAGTAAGAATTAACTTCATGATGGGCTATAAGATAGAGCCATAATGTAATCGGTCAAGGTAAGAATTATATATTTCAAGGTAAACTGAGTGTTCTTTGTTCATAATATGTATAATGTGGATTATTCATGGTAGTCTATAAAGATTATCAGATAATTATTATATTAATAATTCAACTAAGACGAGCAATGGAGTGCTATTAGCAGCAGACATTAAACATTTGGCTTGATTTCAAAAGTGTTAGAGTGAGTTTAGAACTTTTTAGCATTTTTTAAAAAACAATTTATACTATTTTGATTATCAGACTTTTATTAACATTTGGATTATCGTAAAAAACACATTTAAAGTATTTATTGAGGTTTTTGAGGTTTAACTAAAGAAACAGTAAAAAAATGCTATAATTACGATAAATGACACCAAACGTAGTGGCTTGATAATTTGGTATTTCATCTGTCTGTCCAGATATTGGTTCCAAGATAAACGTCAAATGCATTTGTCAAATTTAACTAAATTAGGAGGCCGCATTCTTTGAACCTAGCCCGAAAAAGTATGTAGGCTTATATACTGTATTTATCTACCACTGTATATTACTACCTTTACAGGCTATACTCTTACATGATAATTACTTTAATGGGGTAGGGATTAAGAAGGAAGCGTTTTAGAGGTAGTATACCCGCATTTGCGCGGAATAAAAGCGATAAACCAGTTGGAAAAAATTATCTCTAGTAGACCCAACTGGGACTCGAACACCAATCTCCATATCATCCATCAGCAGGCCAGTCTAACACGAGAGTGATGCCTTATACCATTCGGCCACTGAAGCGAATATACTGCACATTGTTTATCATTATTATTATTAATATTAGTACCGCGTCTTACTACCCGTTCGGGTTATACGCACTTACGCTAATGTGTAATGGTAGGGTGATTGTGAGATGAAATGGAGGACCTACAGTTTAACGTGGAATCCGAACCACGGTGGAGGCCTGGCATTCCCCACATTCACAAGATGTCTTGTCAGAGGTGAAGGAAGGGTTTGGTAATCAGATAAATCTGTGCCGGGACCGAGGATTGAACCCCAGACCGCAGCACAGAAGTCCGACACATTACCCCTAGACCACCAGGTCACCGTTTCACATTTTTTTATCGATCTAGTGATCCGTTTCAATATGGCGGCCACCCGAGAGATTTTTTAGCTCCCCTTAAGTGATTTGAATTTATAATTCCAAGCAATCAATAGAATACCTAGGACTTATGTTAACATATATTGTGAGACTTGAGTCTTAAACCTCGTTAACATTGGCTACTCTCTATTAATATAACTTACCATTGAATATAGTGTTTGTATGTTTTATGTATAACTTGATCACCAGGATTAACTTCAACTCGAAGGAAAAATTATAGAAATAATTTTAAATTTAAAACCAAAGAGAAATGTTACGAGTGTACTGTAATCAACGATAATATATTATTCTTAACATGATGCACTTATCACTTTTATATTAGAGGCAGCGATGCTTACTGTTCCCGAATAGTTTATATGGAAAAATATTAGGGGTCTTCAAAAGTATTTCTTTTTAGAATAAAAGTTTGCTAAGCAAGATTATAAATATGTTTTCAACAACAACAAAAATGTTTAAAATAATTTTATATTATTTTTCTGTAGCTTATAAAACGTTCGATAACCAAATTTGTTGATGATACCAAAACTTATTTAATTGTAGATATAAATAATATCTATACTTTTTGTTTCATATTTCGAATAAGATAAGAGGTTAAAGTTAGGCGCTCCATGTTTTATTTTTAAGACCAAAAATGATTGGCTAAATAAATGTTTAGTACGATTACGTACAGTACATTGAACGTTTAATCGACAGATAACGGGAGAGAAAAGGCTTTATGGAAATACTCGTAATAGTACTATTATAAATACAACAATAATATTTAACTAATCTCGCAACTCTTTGAACTATGATTTCTGTAAATAAAGAATTATTTTTAAAATATCTACATTTAAATTAGAAAAAAAGCAATTAGAAATTCAAAAACTAAAGCTCCCCATTTTGTTTTCTGGTTTTATTCTTGTTTCTTATTTAACTGTTTACTGTCTTGGCTAACCACCCAATTATAAATAATAAAAGCTCATTTTCAAATCCTTTATTGTTTGTAATTAAATGTTTAATTATACTCTCGTATAATTTGTCTGATAAATTATTAGCATTCGAGTGTGTGAGTGTTATGCCTCGTTATAGCTCAGGAACAACCATCACTACTAATAAATAAATAACAAAAAATGTACCAAAGGATATTCGTAAACGTTTTAAAAATTCCTACGCTAAATACCATCATACATAGACGGACCGAGAGGCAGACAGATATGGGGACAAACAGAAATGTAAAATCCACTTTTTTGGGTTCATGTTCACACAAAACGTAAAAATTTGTTACAGTCTCGAGATAAATTTCTTACAATCACAATACTTTCTCTTCATATGAGAAAGTAATTAACACGTCTAATTTATTTATGTTTTAAGTTATATTCAAAAAAGGGTAAACTGATGGGTTTTTTTTAGCAAGGTGACTTTATTAAATAGTTCAAATACATTCCTTTATAATGTATAAAAACTCAAAATACTAATAAATACATTTTTCGCCTGAAATGAAATGTAAAGCTAACATTCCAATGTATCCTTCGCTTACATTGAAAGGCATTAAGCCTACCTTGAATTGTTCCACTATGGCTTAGCCTACAATATAGGCTCTGCTACCATTCAAGGTAAATGGAGTGTGTATTGTTTTATAATACTATACTGGATGCCTAATTTATATGCAAATATTTTACATTTCACTTGTTACAGAAGATATAAAGCAAAGTATTAAAAACAGTAATTGAAGGATTAAATTAATCAAAATGTGGACCTGCATCTGTTGGCACGCAGTCTAGCTGTCATGCTAATTTAGCCTGGTCTGTAGGTGACAGGAAGTTTAGGACCCAAATCCATGTCAGGTGATATGACGGTGTTTTTCCCTAAATGGTTTGCTTTTCTCCCTTCACGCAAGCGCAGGTAAATTTACTTTATGATCAAGCCGTGAAATGTATGCACATTTAACGATTTTACATTCTTATCCCTATCACATTAGCGTAATTAATGTGTTTGCGTTAATCCCAAACTCAAATGTCTCTACTTTTTATAGCAACTTAAGAATTAGTCCTGATGTAGTAAAGAATAACTCTTATGTTTACCATGTTTGTTTTAAGATTCAGATTGGTGATTCGTTGATACAATAAAAATAAATTTGAGATTCATATTTGTAAAATAGGGGATTCACCCCATCTTCAGTTTATTTGAAAATGTATATTTAAAAGAATAAATTACAAAAGGTAATCTCTTTCTCAAATAAGTTTGAACACTTTCCTTCGAGATTTCCAGGTAAGCCAAAAAAGAAAAGTTCGTAAAAAACAAAGAAAAAACGTTAAAGTCAGACTGTATAGCATGAAGGTCTCAAGTTTACTTGAGCAATCTCTACTTCATCAAAGTCTCCCTTTGCTCCTCATTCCCTCCTCCCCCCTCCCCTCCGAACAGTCCCCAGCATACCCCCCCTCCCCTTATACCTAGCCTGGACTCATCAAGGCGATTCATCTTCGCCCACCCCCTTACTCACTGATCCCCTGCCCCCTCCCCTACTTGAAAACTCACCCACCCACCTCATCACCAAAAACTTCGCCAGCTTTGACGCCCTCCGTGCCCCCACCAACCTATCTCTCTACTCGATCTGTTCCTGGCGAATTCCTTTGTGACTCTCTGGGCTGGGTTCGTTTTCAAAATACAATGCACTTTCTAAGCTTAAAAGAGCGGAAAGGATATATTTGTAGAAATTAAATTCAAGACTAAAAATATATCTTGATTTTGGTAGCAGGAACTGTATCTGGAAGTTATTAAATTTGCTAAAACAATTTTATTAGATTCATTCATCAAGACATGGTATTTGAAGCTTTCAAATTTGATAGGCAATGTCAATTTCTATAAAATTACACAATTAATAGAAATAATAATAATAATAATAATAATAGGGGCTTAGTAATAATAATAATAATAATAATAATAATAATAATAATACTTATCACCGTGAATAACACAAATAATAATGTTGGCCACTAAACAAAATGTTTGAATTTTCTGAACTGTTCTTACAACTAAAATCAGGATAATTATGCATTTACTAAGTTTCATTTTGGATGGGCTTGCTTTAACAATTAAATTTGTATCATAGTTGAGTTGAGTTAAAATGTGGTTCTTTATTTGAGGTATTATTTACATCTACAGTAGCCCCATGGCTTCTTTGGGGCTGACTGACAGCTAACAGCTAACTTCTAACAGTCAGCATTTAGGTATATACCTAAATTTTGACTGTCACAAGTGAAAGCTGCTAATCGCATGTTTTTGCAGATCAAATGGTTCGGCGTAGGGATACATAATTTGGTCTGGTAACTTATTAAAGCCATCAGCTGTCAGCTGTGAGCTGTCAGTCACCACCAAAGAAGCCATGGAACTACTGTACAGTATTTACATTCCATATACTAATACACAATTTACAAACTAACTTAACCTCAGACAACACTTATAATATTACAGTTCAATTTTCTTGAGAAGTACCTTTAATAAAACAAACTTTTTGCTGTTCTTATTTAGAACATTACTACATGATTAGTATTATTGTATAGGTATTTATAATATCTATCAAAAATTATTGCTGCGCTTACATGAGTGTACGAGAAAATAGATCTACTCACTTGTCTAGCCTTCAGATAAGGCCCTTCCTATGAAAACTGGACTCTACACATCCACCCTTGAAGGGAGGATGGAAGGGAACGCGAGAAAAGCCAGAGTTCTTGAAGTTTTTATGGCAAAACTTTTTTCGGTCAAAATACTGGTGATATCAACAATTCCTGAGTATCCATCATGAGCATAACGGCATTAGATGAGGAACTTTTTAAACGAAGAGAAAAAATTGTCATTAAATTCCAGGACATCCTTGACAGATATTCAAGAAATTTTGAGGTTACCATGTGAAGAAAATTAAATTCTATGTTTATACTGGAGCAATATTTTATTTATTTTGGCCAAAAAATGTTTAGACATAAAAACTACAAAAACAGTGATTTTTTTTTCTCGCACCACCTTCCATCCCGCCTAAGTACCTCAACGTTTACAAATTGGATAGTAGGATTAGCTTTTAGGCCTGTATAAATGTAAATAAATTAGTCCCTTGCAGAAATGAAGTAAGGTCCACTATGTTCGTGATCAACCACTCTAACCACTTACCCACAGGGATAAGTACTAGAATGTATCAAGGCTAGAGGATAGAATCCTCGTGTTGTAAATATTATCGTTCTATTACGTTGGTCAGAATGAAGTCAACGTTTGTACCCTTTATTTTGAGGTGGGCGGAGACCTTAGGTCGGCTATGCCTCCCACATTTATGCGCTGTTCACATTGTTTACTGCGCATGGCATCTTACCACCCATCCGGGCTAGAATTATACTTACACAAATGGGATGTAAAAAAAAGTGACATTGCGACCATCTGGGATTCGAACCACTACCTACTCGGAACTAGCAAATTAGTTTAGGTGATACTGATACCTTTGTCCATATGCTCACCAGTAAGGGTTTCATTGATATTAATAATTTTGCACAGATACGTCTTATCACAAAATAATGTAATTTTATCAACTCCGAAACTTCAAAAGTGATGTTTGAATAGGCTACATTTGATTATTTTTTAAAGGCATGTATCATGAATGTACACATTGTTTGCTTTTATTATCTCATGATTATAATACACACTTTTAATAGCATGGCTTCATGGCCCATAATATATTAAGGCGAGATGCAAAATAGCTCATCATTGTAAAGTTGTAGGGCACTTAAAGATAAACAACTTTTAAAGAATAATTTATAGAATCAATCAGTTATAGGACAATTTTTTTTAATAAAGGTTTGGGAAATTGGGATTTGAAATTGCACAGAATAATTAATATGTTTCCATAACAGTGTATAAATGCTCGTTGATGAAATGCAATGTTTTGGTTTTTCTCATTATATTTCTATAACAATATATTTTATTTCATTTCATCTATCTTACGAGTTATATAAGTATGATTTAGGAAAAAGAAACGAGAAAATCAACTGTACTATATTTTTAATTACAACCAATGTCGAATAATGCACTAACAAAATTTCACAAAAGACAAAAAAATAAATAATCATTAAAGTTAGAACAACCTTACTCAGACACTAATGTCCTTACGTGGAGAATATAATCCGACTTGTTTACGGCTTCCATAGAGGTTCAGGATCCTGGAGCCTTACATCATCCTCTTTGCATGGGTAAAAAGAAAAACACTTTAATCTTCTAAGCAATTCAGAAGTTGAATGTCTTTCAATATTTAAATATAATAACTACCTCCAATACGCTTCCTCCAACAACAACATCGAAAAACTTTTCCACATTTAACGACTGTTCTAATAGGTTACCACCATGCAACACATAAAATTAATCACAGCTCATGTAGATACGAAAAAGAGAGCGAGATAAAATATAAATTTGTATGCAAATATGTTGTTGGGTCAAGTTTTTCAACCAGTTCTTGCCCTTCATCTTTAGATGGAAATAGAATTTAAATATTAATAAGTTGAAGCCGAGACTTGGTTTATTATTATGATCACTATTACTATTTCTCGATGTCGAGGATCTTAATCACCTGTGACACCGATTCTTCTAACGAAACTAAGTGCAGCTCATACTAGACGGCCTCTTTTAATACTCGGGCCTACGTGACGAAATGGTATAAGTGCATAAATAAGTCATACATGTGCTCCAAAGCTGTGGGTTCCATAAATTTGATTTAGTTTATTCAAGTAACTAAATCAGTTTTTAACGAACTTTTGTAATTTGCATACCCCTTTCAGAACCACGACCTGACCAACGAACTGCTTCCAGAACCACGGCCTTACCAATGTACACCTTCCAGAACCATGGTCTTACCAACGTACTCCTTACATAACCACGGTCTTACCAACATACTCCTTACATAACCACGGCCTTACCAACGTACCTCCTCCAGAACCACGGTCTTACCAACATACTCCTTACAGAACCACGACCTGACCAACGAACTCCTTACCAACGTACCTCCTGCAGAACCACGGTCTTACCAACGAACTCCTTATAGAACCATGGTCTTACCAACGTACTCCTTACAGAACCACGGTCTTACCAACGTACTCCTTACAGAACCACGGTCTTACCAAAGTACTCCTTACATTAACCACGGTCTTACCAACGTACACCTCCCAGAAACACGGCCTTACCAATGTACACCTCCCAGAACCACGGTCTTACCAACAGACTCCTTACAGAACCACGGTCTTACCAACGTACTCCTTACAGAACCACGGTCCTACCAACGTACTCCTTACAGAACCACGGTCTTACCAACGTACTCCTTACAGAACCACGGTATTACCAACGTACTCCTTACATAACCACGTTCTTAGCAACATACTCCTTACAGAACCACGACCTGACCAACGAACTCCTTACAGAACCATGGTATTACCAACGTACTCCTTACATAACCACGGCCTTACCAACGTACCTTCTCCAGAGTCCACGGTCTTACCAACGTACTCCTTCTAGCACTGCATAGAAATAAATGGAATGGTGCATCACAAAGAATTTTTCACACCGTTATCCAAACAATACTCATAGCTTGAAAGATAGGCCTTAACGAAATAATATTATAGATTGTTATATAAACTTCAACTCCCCGTTTCCCAAAACTTTATTTAAAAAAATATATTTGTCTCTAAATCAGAAAATATTGATTTTGTAAAATATTATTTCAATTAAGGGCTGTTAGATACTTACAGCTTATCAAAGATAAGTTACTTGTTATCTCAATGAGTTGCGGAGATATGATCAAAATTCAAAATTTCTGCACATGTCAGGTGTTTTCTAAGTAATTTTCATGAGAAGATAGGTCCCAATCGTGTGTTTTGAGGGTGATTTTTCCCTCAACTCTTTCCCACTCTCCCACCCGGCTAGTACCATCCTCTAAATTCCACCTTCCTCGTCCCTCATTAGTGTTAACATTTGTGTAGGCTGGATGGCTAGTAAGACGTCCATACAAAAGCACAAAATAACACGTATTTTAAGCATCCTCTGGAACTAAACCAATGCGTCTTCACTCGATAGTTATTCTTAACGCTTGAGACACGGGAAATGTTTAGTAATAATAATAATAATA
>CABFOW010000884.1:82911-109069 GCA_902141385.1 Timema californicum | reverse complement strand
CAGTTTGCATAATGTCAGTTGATTTATCATCAGTTGGCATAGTGTAAGTTGATCTAGAATCAGTTCGCATAGTGTAAGTTGATCTATAATCAGTTTGCATAATGTCAGTTGATTTATCATCAGTTGGCATAGTGTAAGTTGATCTAGAATCGGTTCGCATAGTGTAAGTTGATCTAAAATCAGTTGGCGTAGTGTAAGTCGATCTAGAATCAGTTGGTATTGTCAATAAATCTAGAATCAGTCGATCTAGAGTCAGCTGGAATATAGACAGGTGTCCTAGTTTCAATAGATCTAGAATCAGTTGGTCTAAATTACGTTGGCCTATGGTCGTAATTTCTATGTTATAATTTAACTTATATTCATCTGTGAATGTTTTAGAATAGTGTTTCAGCCACTGGTCCACGGGATGTCACCGGACAGTGAGCTAGTGAATGATAATCAATAAATAAATTATTAAAGGTATAATAATCATGCATGTGGCATGTTCTTGATTCTGGTTTCTATTTAAGATGTCATTGACGTCCACGTTAATGAAAGTCATTTTCAGATGCAAGGAGTTATACAGTTAATTACTGCAGTCTGATTCCTACTATCTCTTTATTTTCCCCATTTTTTCATATTTTGTTTTTGTTTTCACTTTCCTTTTTTTTCTATTTTAAAATTTTCCCGACTAAAAAACTTTGTATGGCCCACCAAAAATCTTCTTACGGCCCAAAGTTTTGAAACCACTAGGCTAAGTGGCTAGAATAATTATGGTCAACATTTAAATTTAGATGTTTGATGGTCATAATTATTGACACCACATAAAGTTAGGAGTAGATGTCAACATCAACAGTAATAAATCACATGTGTGGGAAAACGGCCTTATTGAACTAGACCGAGGATCGAACTTTGACCCCCACCAGCAATGTTTACATGTTAATTAGTTTGTTCTAGACATTTAAAGGGCATCAATACACACTTAAAGAAGGGACCGTCTACTGAAGCTTGAAGCTCATTGCAGACGTCGTTCAGTTGTCTCACAATATTTTACATTGGAATGTTATTTAAAAATAAGGTTTACTCCAAAATGAAATTGAAAAATGCCAACAGGACTCTAATTCATAGATTCAGAGGTAAATCGTTTAAAATAATGTGTGTGATACTGTGAAATTAGCTCATTTTCATTGACGTTTCACGCAAATTGCAGCAATTCCGTGGATAACGTGCATTTTGTAAAAACGCAGTCATTTATTATTATGAACACAACAGAAAGTTATAAATTCAAATATTTCAAATTATTTATTTAAAGATCAAATCATTTGAGAATCATTTTTTCTGTTTTAAAGTATCCGCGCTGAATTCCCATAAAAAAAACATCGCAATGTGAGGATTTTTTTCTTCAGGAAGGAGAAGCACTTATATTTGAGAATCATTTTTTCTGTTTTAAAGTATCCGCGCTGAATTCCCATAAAAAAACATCGCAATGTGAGGATTTTTTTCTTCAGGAAGGAGAAGCACTTAGTATCCTAAGTAAAAATAATAAATACTGTACTTAGATTTAAAACTTAGGACATCATTGAAATTTTAAAATAAAAACATAGGTTATATTAAATTCTACAAAAAAACTAAACTGGAACACTTTCCGGATGGCACCATTTTGTTTTCTGGTTGAAGCATTAATTCTAGACTCCATTTTATCGTAGTCCCGAGCTGGCATAGGTAGCGGCTTCCCTAGCAATCATTGTAAATTGCTGGAGGGTTTTTTTCCCCTGTAGTTTTTATTACTTGCCCCCAAGGTCTGCACTTAACTTTATAACCGTGGGTACCAACTGTTGGTTGGCTGGTTGTAGGTTGGTAGGCCTGTTAGCGGCAATTGGGAGGGTTGTACCCAACTCCCAAATAATATGTTGTGTGTCTATTGAGCCTATTACACCCATTCACACACACATGAGCTATCAAGCGTTTCAATGATAGGTGTAAAAAAAGGTTTGGTGGGAACTCAACAAACTGTTTGTTGGTCAAGATGGTTGAATTTTTTTTCCTTCGTATTTTTTTTTAACCTTGAAAGCTAGTTTTAATATTCGACTCGATTATAACGAACAATTTTATGAGTTGTGTCGTTTCGGTGCAATAATGATCTTTGAACCTGTCAATTATTTTAGTTCCTATTAAATTTAATTTGTATTTGGTGATTGCGTTAAATTTGTATGGAACAGAAACCAACACACGCTACAGTCCAATTTTCTTAGAAAAAACTTTTTATACAATACAAACATATTGATTTTGCGGTCAACATTTATAGCGTTTTACCATATGATTAGTATTATTCTAGAGTCCTTGATAATATCTATATCTTCAGATCACTTGATTTGACGTATAATTACTTGTCAGATAATACCCTTTATAGTAACGTTAGATTGTGGTGTTGTAGTGTAGTGTGTTTATTTAGAACAATTGTTTTTTATTATTTTTAAAATTAGAGTATTTGTAACGAACTTTATAAATGTAGTCCTTAATATTTTTCACCCCGTATTATAAAACTTAATGACTATACGCATTTAATTACAGTTGTGGGTTAGCTAAGAGGGCAGAATTTAGATAAACATACCCATATTTGCCTGATGGGAAAGTGGGATACCTTTAAGAAAAAATATATCTTCATTACACTTTGTTGGGATTCGAACCCTCACCTCCTCGTCACCAAGGCCCTGTTTCACAAATCTACAAGGCTTGACAAGCGTCTAGTCACTGGTGTTTGTTTAGTAATTTAATTTTCTTTGAATCAAAAATACGTGCGGCAAATACTGTTCTAAATTTTGCTAAACTTTTAAAGTACTTATATTTCAAGCTCTCGTGATTAAAACTTTATCCCTCGCGCTCCGCGTCTCACCATACCCGTTCGGACAGTCCGCATATTCACGTAAATGTGGTAAGGATGGGTAAGGTAGAATTTTAGATTTAATGTATCCACATTTGCTTGGAGAGGAGGAGAGATTTTTTTTATCCAGGCAAGAAAACAATCCTAGCCTTCCCGTAATCGGAAAACAAGACAAACCGGGACTCACAACTTTAACCACATGCCCACTGGTGTGTGTTTATCCAAAGTTAGGTCAGTTTTCAAGTTACAGTTGATCACAATTGACTGACACTATTTAAAAATATATATTAGTTATGTAGGTGCTTAACAAATACTGGGGGGGATACTAACCACTGGGATCACCCTTCATATCCTCTTTTCCCCCATTTTACCTTCGTTCTCACTCCCACCCATCCAAAGAATTACTCTTAGACCCCATTCGGGATTTGAGCCCAAGATTCTCTAGCTTCGTGTTCGGACATTATCTAAAGTTTGATGTTCTTGAATATGGTCCAATATCTTTTTTTTATCACTGTGTCTTCATACCTGTTCATATTATACGTATATATGAAGGTAGGGTGAAGGAAGAAAGCATTTTAGATGTGTTGTACGCTCATTTGCGTGGAAGGATGGTGAGAAATCACTTAGGAAAAACCTCCCTCAGCAGACCGAAATGGGGCTTGAACACCGATCCCCTGTCTTTGGAACGCCAGTCTAACAGTCGAGATTCAAAGGTCAACAAATCCGGCATTCGACCTGAACTGCTTGTAAAATACCAGGAAATGTTGACTCCCGGAACATGACTATAAATACGAGCCGTGAATCTTCAACCTAAACGTCAAGCCAATTTAGTCTGGTTTGTCAGTGAATTTCGCACCCACGTTCATCGGGAGATTGTCTTACCTTACATAACTGACCAAGAGAAACGAAGTTATGTTTTAACTTCAGCATTTAGAATTTCATCTGTCCGTCTGTCTGTCTGTCTATTCATCCCGATGTTTGTTCCTAGACAACGGTCAAATGTGCCTATTTTAGCGAAATTTGGTATGTACATTCTTTGAACTTATGTAGAACGATGTATGTACGTAATTTTTCATTCTGATAATGCGTTTCAATATGGCGGTCAATAAAAAGGTAGGTTTATTACTTAATATCTCATCCCAAATAGTTTGAATTTATATTTATTTATTTAGCACCACGTCTAGCTACCCGTTTAGGTTGTGCACTTAAATACTAATTACGTTAGTGGTAAGGTGTCCGACTTCTGTTCTGGGGGTCCGGGGTTCAATCCTCGGTTCCGCCACAGATTTACCTGATTGCCGAACCCTTTCTTCACCTCTTACAAGATGTGTATTAATCACAACTTTTGAATGTGTGTAATGCCAGGCCTCCACCATGGTTCGGATCCCACGTTAAAATGTAGGTCCTCCATTTCATCTAACAATCACCCTACCATTACACATTAGCGTAAGTGCGTATAGTCCGAACGGGTAAAAAGACGTGGTGCTAATAATAATAATAATAATAATCACGTTAGTGGGTTAGGAATTGAGGAGGTTGAATTTAGAAGTGAACCCACATTTTCGGGGAGGGAGAGTGGAAAACATTTTAGTAAAAACCACCCCAGTTCACCAGACCGAGATTCAAACCTCAATCTCCCCGTCCTCGGCAGTCTAGCACAACATGCAAATAGCGCGCTAGCTAACTGCGTCACCGAGGCAGGTTTGAGTTTATAATTCCAAGTTATTGATCAAGCAGGCTTCTAACGGATTTGATTTGTTTACACATCTTGTGAAGCTGACCGTGAATAACAATTATTCTCTATGACTATAATGTACTCTTTTAATATATTAATAGTTTGATCTCTGTCTAAATTGATTATCAAGTAAAAATATATACTTAAAATCAAAGGAAGAATTTAGAAGATATTTCAACCTGAAATCCATAAATAATCTTGGTAATGATTTGGAAGGGGTGAAATCGACTGTTCACAGGACTACTAGTATTAATAATTTATTAAAATGCTATCAATGTTGACTCACAATTAAAGTTATTATTTTGTTGGCCTTTATAGCAACTGGAATTCTACTATAGAATATATAAGCCACAACAAAGTTATTTGACGGCCTAGATTGTGTTTTAGAAACGGGGCTGCCAGAAGGGGAGCATTGTCCTTTAACCCCTTGTTCCCTGTAAGAGGTATCACCGGGTTTTCATCGGGGCTTTCTAATGTAAGCGAGGGGAGAAGGGGGGGAGGGGGTTGGGAAGGACTCCTCCCAAGCTTGAGGATTGGTCCGAGCGTGGACGGAACCCTGTTATTTTTGGACGTGGCTTCAACCGCCAAACCCCATCATTTGGCCGCAATTATTACCCAGCCTCCAGTCCTATTTGATGGGCAGACCGTCCATCCCGGTAGAATTATAGGGCCCCGGACTGAGGGCTCCACAAGCTGTTCCTCAACATAGAGTACCATTTTATTACGAAGAACAATCTGGAAGGTCTTTTTTCCTACCAGAATTATAGTAAAAATGTAGAAATAAGAGTACTTTCAGAAGGTTCAACGTAGGGAAATCGGGTCTGGAGGAAGAAAGTCACAGGAATACCCTCTTTGTCGATATGTTACAGTAGTAAAGTCCCAGTTCGCATCCTATCTCACTTATCCTGTGCCTTGCTACAGCCCAATTTTCATAGAAATGTTCTTATACAAAAGACAAACATATGTTTTTGCATGCAATATTGATAATAACACTTGACTATATTTTGTTGTTATAATTGAATATTGATAATATCCATCAACAGTGGCAGTGGCAGATCACATAGCTTGACGAACGCGAAAGTAGATATAGTCACTTTTCTATCGGTCACCTAAAAAAGCCTTACTGTTACTTGTATCTGTGGTCGCATGGACTGCCAGGTACCAGGTAGGTCATGGCTCGAATTACGGTCGGGTATATTTAGGGTGTTTTTTTCCTAAATTGTATCCTACTCAACCTCCATGCAAATGATGGTACATTTCTTCTCCAATTCTACACTTATCATCCCTATTTCATTGGCGTAGTTAAAATATGCCTGTAGCTCGAACAGGTACAAAGACGGGGAGGATTTAAAAAAAGGCGAAAAGTTATTTCTTTGAAAATTGGATTAAAGTTGTTTAACGTTCACTTTTAAATGCACCCGACGTTGACTGAATGGTCGGCCTTGAAGGATCTGCACTTTCGAAACCAGCCGACTTATATAAACAAACACACATGACTTGCAAACCAATTAAACTCTGGAACATTCACGACATCCAGTTCCCCGCTCAGCGATTCTTCAATGAGAAAGGCTAGACTCCAAGTTCGACAATGACAAATTTGTAGGCTGTTCTGCGGATCAAACCCGGACCACTTGGATCCAACAAAGTTTCCAATTTCGGTGTTGTGCACTTTGAAGATGATTTATCTTAGTGTTTTCCCTCCCCTCTCCACTTTGATAAATTACGGGTACATTTGCTCTAAAACCAACCCCATCCCGTCCTTAGCCCTTATATTAAGCCCTTAATAATCATGAACTTAAATGTTATAGTTAGCTTATAGGTATGTTTAAGGAGTACGCAGACCAACGCGGGACGTGGCAGCGAGAACGGGAGCTCAATTCACGCAAACTATCAATGCCATTGCGGGATACAGGAGAGCACTAGCCGGGGCGAATAAATCCCGCGTGGTTCGCTGCACGCGCTGTTTTCCCGCGTCCCGCCAGTCGTTTTGGTCACAAACGGTGGTGATGTATCATGTCATTTGAAGGAGTCTTATGAAAACCAGTCTCCTCCTTCCCCTCCTCGACAACAGGTCCTTGATCCACCCTTGCCCCCACCCCCATACACCACCACCCGACCAGAAAAAGAGCCCCAATGTCCCCGTCACCAGCAGTCCAGTTTATTGCGATAGTGTCGCCCTAGATCAGAAGTACAGTAGGCAGCCCTTTCCGGCCCTAATCGACTTATAAACTTACAAAAGGTTCCGGGTTCATCCATAGTTTCTACACTCTCCACTTTTGATTTATTTATTTGTTTTATATGTACACACTGGTATCCTTCCGTGAACCACCGCGAATCGCTTCGTGTCGGTATGACCACCCTCAATCCCGCCATAGTATTCTCGCGTTCGTTCCCCCGTCCCGCTCCTGCTCTCGATCCCGCGTAGGCCTTGGAAGAAATCAACGCTATACAATTAAGTATGTAACTATGAAAAGCGAGGCTCGGGGGATGAATCATTATAATCGCGGAAACTAGCCGTTTCTGAATTACATTCGAACAAAGGGGGAAACCGAGTCACTGGTGGCTGTGATATCAATGATAGTTCTTAGTAGCCGATGATACGCACACGTCCATCACAGACTGTCTCCTACGAATGCAGAATGACCCTGAGCACTGGACGATCCCTGGATATACCAGTGGATTGTAGAACATTGGCACGCTAAGCCAAAGGTCCCCAAATTATAATGAATAGGGGATGGAGAACTCGGTGATAAATCATCACCATAATAGGCCTATATATATAATTATATTATGAAGTTCCCGTTGCTAAGTGAAGAGAGTTATCAAACACAAGTTTAGAAGACCCTGGTTCTATTCCAGGTTGTACTTTGTCTTGCTAACCAACTATCAGACCTGGTACAAAGTGTGGGTGTGTCAGGCGCTCTGTCCTCATTACTGTGCCGCTGTTTGGCTGGTCACTGCGTCAGTTTTATTTACAGCCAACTTAACCTAAACTGGAAATAATCAAAAAGAGTAGCTCGTAGCATCATATTAAGTAAATGGAAAAATGACATATGGATACGGGAATCAAACCCGGCACCTTCGGCTTAGCGTGCCAATACTCTTACCGCTGATGTAATAAGATGCAGGTGTTGTCCCGTGCTCAGGGTAATTATTTTGGAGCTATCATTGATATCACAGCCAGCAGCGACTCGGAATGGCTTCATGTTGCCTTTGTTGTGGCTTTATTCTACCTTTGATGTGGCTTTATGCTACATTTGGTGTGGCCTTATTTAACCTTTGGTGTGGCTTTATTTTAACTTTAGTGTTGCTTTGTGTCGCCTTTGGTGTGGTTTTATGTTGGTGTGGCCTTATTTAACCTTTGGTGTGGCTTTATTTTAACTTTAGTGTGGCTTTGTGTCGCCTTTGGTGTGGTTTTATGTTGCCTTTGGTCTGGCTTTATGCTACCTTGGGTGTGGCTTTATGCTAACTTTGGCGTGTTTTATGATGCCTTTGGTGTGGCTTTATGCTGCATTTGATGTGGCTTTATTTAACCTTTGATGTAGATTTATTTTACCTTTGGTGTGGCTTTATGCTGCATTTGATGTGGCTTTATTTAACCTTTTGTGTGGCTTTATGCTACCTTTGATGTGGCTTTATTTTACCTCTCGTGCAATAACAACTACACAATGAATGTGAAATACATGGAAGTAAACCGGAGTCTAGGGGATGAAAACCACTTTAAGTTACGGATACATCCGTATGGTGCACTAAGTCAAAGGTCCCGTTCAATTCCTGTACCAAATTCTCATTTTTCAAATTACTTAATATTGTATTTAAACTCTCTTATAAGCTTTATTGTTTGACTCACGCTAATACTCGTGTATTAGCTTGTAATCGTGAGATAATGGCGGCTTTATTTTAGGCTTGTCCCGACATCAAGTGCATGCGTGGGGCATAACAATTAGTACTAGGGTCGTGGTACACATCTGTGTACGTTTAAATAAGCAACTTGTACTTTACATACTCGTTTAGAATCTATTACCATAATTAAACCGGGGGAGGGAAGTTTTGGAATTTACAGTACGTTAAAATGGTTTACTTTTCTTACTTGAAGAAGACGAGTTTTAATTGTATCCTAAGTGCATGTGTGCTCCATGACATGAACTATTAATATTCACTGCATTAAACACATACATTCTTTGTAGCGATACTAACAACATATCTTATCTATAGAACATAAAGTTTGAAGATAATGTTGTTTTTTGTTGGGCTTGTTAAATTAGTACGTCCAACGCCAAAATTACTCATGACTTAAGCTANAATGGGCAGAATAACTTAGAGGAGATGCATCCCACATTCACGTGGAAATAGAATGTGAAAACTATATAAATAAATCATATCTCATATCTAAAAAATCCACCCCGGTAACCCAGTCGATATAATAACATTCACTGGCTATCCTGTATATTGCGAGCTTGATTCGTCAGACAGTTTGACCACCTGTACTAGTGATAATATTGGTAGGAAGAAACTTTTAGAAAATATAAATATATTTTTGGTTGTTGACATCGATAACATTTTGCTATATTCATTGTGTTGTTTTATAGGTGTTGATGATATCAGCTATTAAAAGTAACTGCTGCAGATAACATTACTTGACCTATGAATGTATGAAAACTGTTTTAGGAGCTTTTATAACCTTCCAGATTGTTCCTTCCCGTTTAAATTGGGCTGTGTCTTAGATCATTTTAAAACAGACACAGGAAGAGCAAGATGAAAATAATACTAGATTATTTTAAATTTAGGACCGCGTCTAACTAGCCGTTCCGGTTGTAAGCTTAAGTACTACATATGCTTATGGGCTAGGAATGGGGAAGGTTGGATATAGGGGAAATTAACCCTAACTTACGTAGAGGAAGAGTGTAAAACAATTTAGGAAAAACCACCCCCATTTCACCCGAGTGAGATTCTAACCTCGATCCTCCCGTCCTCGGCAGTCTAGCTCAAAATACTTGAATTACAATCGGGATCAACAGAATTGTGATTGATGTTTTATCAGACAAAATACTGTACAAGGAGAGAAATTAATTTTAAATACAGCCTACACTGGTGGGCACGCGAACCAAGGTGTCAGTCTGCTTCTGCTGTCAGTAATGCTTCTACCCCTTTGTCTCATTGCTGTTTGACCGGTACATTAGATACAAGCTTACCCGCTTCTGTGTCATCATGGTCTAAGGCATCACTGTCTTAATAGATTGATGACAGATCAGGGTTAGAATCCCAATTGGGTGTTTTGAGGGGGTTTTCCTACAGTATTTTCTAGTGATTACTACGGAAAATAACACAGTGGTTCAACGTCTTGCTCAAGTTGTTTTACCTGAGCTGTGCGTTATACGTGGATTGCGACCCTATGATAGTCGATAATAAATTAATAAACGCGAGGAAGCAAATGGATTTATAGCGTTTCTTGATGGAGCTGTCCAGCAGTAGGACAACAAACAGGGATTGTGACTACAGCCCCTATTACATGACATAATTTGAATCATCAATATAGATTGTACACACTCATTACCAGGGCCCGGATTTTAATGACATGCCACCTTTTTATTGATTCATAATAATGTTCATAAGAACATAAACTCTGATAATGATCCCCTGGTTGTGGAAAGGTATATTTTATAGGTCATTCATTTGTCATTTGAGCATTTTAGGTAATATTTTATTGGTTTGTGTTCTTTTAAGAGCATTTTTTAGTCATTTTTAGGCATCCATGTTGAATAAGAACGCTACCATCGATATTTTTAAAATGTATGGATTTTTTTTCAATACACATTTGTCAGAATGAGACGATAATATATTTACTGAACTTTGTAACCTTTTTTCTTAATTCTGGAGCAGATATCTGAAAATCAATATTATATATAGCATAATGTAAGAGTTTAGTTGTTAAAGTCTTTTCATTGCATATGTATTTTTTAGTTTTGTAAAGTGCGTGTTTGATTTATTCGTGCGCATTTATTATGACTCTTTGTTCATATTTTTAGGTAATTTTTTGAAAATTTGAAATAGTATTTTAGAACTCTTAGATCGTTTATAGGTTTTTTTAATCATTTTTAATCTAAATCATCAAAATCTGGGCCCTGCTTATAACAGCTACCGTTCCTCTAACGAGCATTTAAGTATTTTAATCATTAGTCAAAATATGTGTAGTTTTTGGACATTTAAGAATGGAAAATTTCCACTTTAAGTCTATACATGTACAGTGTAATATAAAATAGTTTTGTGTTTATTCCATTATACAACAAACTCGTGTATTTTTAAAGGTTTTATCAATATTTAATATAAGTACAACATCTGATTGGCGATATCTCGACTATCTTGGCAACATTATACCCCTCAAACTCGACAGCGAAATGCACCTCCGTAGTCCTAGTGATATCAGGATGGACGGACGGGAATGTTTCCAAGGGGGTCACATGGGCTGACACGTGGAAACCAAAGCGCTGTTTAAACAACAGTAAAACATCCCTGAAACACCGTAAATGCGGGGAATTTTATTTGTCATCTACTTTGCTGATCACCTCGTGTCAATAAATAAATTACGGCCACGCACTCTACTCATTTCAATCGTATCGTCAATTAATTTAACCCGGCTCTGTGGAGCGCCGGTGAAACTGTCAGTATGTGCGAGTTGGTGTCCGCCGATCAAAGTTAGGGAACCGGCAATGTTTCCATGTGTACCTAGCTCTTATGTTGTCATAATTAATTAGCGTTCTGGTAAATCACATTAGACACAATCCAAAGCCACCTAGTTTATATACATTTGTTTTTTCCTCCCTGTTAGATAGTATCTAGATCACATCATCACTTGGAATTGTTAAAAGACTTTAAACCGTGATTAATTATAGCCTACTTTGCTACATACATTTGTATTGTTTTTTATTTGTTTTTTATAAAAAAGAGAGAAACCATGGTACTTAAATAATTACGTTTAAATTCCAAGATAAAAATGGTAAACAACTGTAACAACACATTTTAAAAAACTCGAAACAAAGGGCCATATTAATTGAATAAAAGTTGTACTGCTTCATTATTAGCTCTGGCGAAATGTATTAATTTACTGTGTGGTTGCCTTTTTCTGCGTTTGCGGAACGTTGGGTTTGAGTCATCGCGCTTCAAAGGCGAACGTCATAAATTATTCAAATGTTGAACGTTGTGGAGTGGGTCTGTTGTATATATGTATGGCGCTGTGATCATAATACAGTAGAAAGGGACTAACTACTGCTCCCAACGAACAACCAGCCGGCCGCCATCTTTAAATATTCAAATAGAGGGAAAGAAATATATACCAGGGAACGGGGGTCGGAAGGGAAGTGAATTTTGATTAACAGATTATACGAGCTCACTTTTTTATCTTGTAGTTCTTTTTTTTAGTGTTTAGAAAACTCTACTTTTTTTTTATGATATACTTCTTTTGGCGCTCTACTTATTAAGGCTAGAAATTTGAAAATTACAAAAATTATTTGAACTACAGCTCAATTTTCATAAAATTTACCTTTATAAAATACAAACATGTTTTTCGCGATGAACATTGATGGCATTTTACCAATAGTAAGTTTTTTGTGATATTTTACTAGGTAGCCTATTGATAATATCTATCAAAAGTGACGGTTGCAGATCACATGACTTGACGTATGAATACATTAAAGTATATCTAGTAACTTCTTTAGTTCCTGGATAAGCTTCTGCCTGTGAAATATTTCTTTACTTTTTATATGTTTATACGTCAAACCATACTGTCAACTGTATCTGTTGATACATAGTCAGACCTGCGCCTCAGGTGCGACTTTATACTAAATACAAGTACTAAGGGCCAGTTTCATAGTCAGATTTAGGGCCGGTTTCATAGTCAAATTTAGTACGACTCAAGTGCGGCGCTACACTAAATACAAGACGACACCTACCTAAACTCGAATGGAATGGGCCATTCTTTCATAGATAACTGGCCCATTCCATTCTGGTTTAGGTAGGTGTCATCATGTACTTAGTGTAGCGCCGCACTTGAGGCGTACTAAACTTGACTATGAAACTGGCCCTAAGTCTGGCAATGAAACCGGCACATAGTATCAATACCAATAGAAAAGTAATAATAATTAATATATCCACCCGCTTCAGTGGTCGGATGGTCTAAGACGTCACTCTCGTAGTAGGCTGGACTGGAAATAACGGAGATATTGGGGTTAGAACCCATGTTGGATTTATTGATGATGAATTTTCTTAAATAGTTTTCCAGTATCCCTCCATCCAAATGTTGGTACATTTAACCTAAATTCAATCTTCCTTATCCGTAACACATTAGTGTAATAGCCAGAATGGGTAGTAAGACGTGATGTTAAACAAAAGCTGTAAGTTTTCAATCAATTATTAACTTATTATGTCTGAAGGGGTTTCCGTGCTCTGCGGTCAACCGCGCTCTCAGCAGACAATTTACTTTGATGAGGGATTTTTTTACTGACCATGAGATACATTACATCCAGTCCAGTCGCCTGTATGTAGACTATTGGTCCCTCTGGGGGCACGAAATTGCCCAGGGTTTACCATAGGAGGTCTACGCGTACCCGCAATGAGATGAAGTGATAAAGTGAATATGAAGGAGTGGGCTGGTCTTAAGCATAACTTACCAACCACTGGCGACCTTTGGGATAGTTCCCCTTAAGATAAAAAATACCCCAATAGAATCGAACCCAGGACCTCTAGGTTCGTAGTCAGGTGCACTGACCATTACACCACGGGGTCGGATTCTAATGAAGTAGGGGAGGAGGAATTTAGAGGAGGATTGGGAACCATTTAGGAAAAGGGCCACCTTAGTAAGCCTGGTCGGGATTCAATCCCCAATTTCCCCATTTCTGGCAAACAAAACAAGATGAATTCGGGGCATGGGACTCGAACTCTAACCTCCCAATCGTCAAGAAACAAAAAATAATATGATACTGATATTCAGTAGACGTTCCCATCATAGTGGGTAACCAACATGTTTTAGTCTACCTTCGTTTCAAAGTAACATAAAGTAATTATGCTGTCAACATTGGAACAATTTAACGTCATTCCCACAGAACAGGTTGATCAGTGAATCAATTACCAACATTATAATTTATTTAATATTTTATAGACGCAACACCATCAAGAATGTTATTTATTAGTTTCTCACACTTTCTAACAAATCTGACCTTTGACTAGCTATCAAACATTAATTAAATCAACTACAAGTTTTGCACGAATATAATCACTAGCCATTTGTGCAATATTGATAACTCAATCCTAGAAAGTAATTTAATATAGAAGTTATGTTTATAATACGTTTAATCTTGACGGGCAATAAAACTTTAGGAATTGGGAAATTGCAACTTCTGACAAATATTGAAATAATTTATTTCCTTCGTCTCTAATAGGTTTGTTGTTTCTGTCTTTGTCTGTGATATCTGAGCCGTTAATTAGATTATTATATTAAAGCTAATGACTAATTTTTTTGTTTAGCCACTCCTCACTATCCGAAAGAGTTAACCACATATTTACACGAATAGATTGATTATTGATAAGGTTGATAGAATTTTAGAGAAAATTAAAAAGTTAATGGTAATTTCCTACTCAAAGCTCTACAGTAAATATTTTACAAATAAAAATTTATATTACATAAATATTGTAAAGTACATGTAAGTGTGCACATTCCGACTTAAATAAGAAGGTACTTAGTCAGTTATAAAAAATAATACAACTATTTTAATATATTTTCCCGTACTTTGATGTGTTTTGTAACTGTAACTTTTCAGTGAAAATAATCCATACTCATTAAATAATACTAAGGATATAATAAAATATTTTCAATGTTGACTGAATAAAATAGCGCTAGCATTTTCTAAAAGATCCTTCTTACCAGAATCCTTCAATAGATGTGCACTCATGTGCTGATTTAAAAAATGCTTATTACTTTTAGCACCATGGTTATAAAGGGCTTACCCACACCGGTGGTCGCATGATCTAAGGCGCTCTCGCAATAGACTAGAGTGCCGATAGCGAGTAGTTCAAGGTTCGAGTTCTGGTCGGGTTTACTGAGGATAGTTCTCCCTAAATGGTTTCTCACTATTTCCCCACACAAATGACGGTACACTTTCTATAAATCAACCTGTCTCATCCTTAACCATTAGCATAATTAGTACATAAGCATATAACTCAAGCAGGTAGTAAGATGTGGTGCTAAAATATACATGAATAAATAAAGGGTTTATTTGATTGTAAGGGATCAAGAGGGTAAGCTAGATGAAGTGCACCCGCATTAGTGAAAAGATAAACTAGAAAGCCCCACATTAATAAAAGGCACGATAAAAACTATCCTCAGACCATATGGCCAAGATTCAATCCCCGACCTCTCCGGAATTAGAAATACAGGATATTGTGAACGTGACTCCTGAGACCATGAGACCACCAGTGCAGGTATGTGGTCATACAACCCTGAGTAGGTCTATAGAAATACCAAGTTGAATACCCAAATAAAATCACCTAAACTAATCTTTCAAACTGTATTTATAAATACAACAGGATTACACACGCACCAATGGGCACGCAGGTTAAGGCAACGATCTCAACTTGTGTCGTTTCTCAGGGACCGGAGGCTGGAGTTAAAATAATTGTGGAATGTAATGAGGGTATTTTTTCCTAAATATGTGTCTACATTCTCTCTTTCTCTTTTCAGGCAGATTTGAGTACATTTCGTTTAAGGTACTGATTTCTTCATACAACTCTATTATTATTGGACTATTTAAAAGTAGATAAACTGTATGATTGGTTATACGTTGTTCAAAAAAGCCATATTTCTAATATTACATCTGCCAAATTAATTCTCTCTTTCCTCAACTAAATTTTTTGAAAGATATTAAATCGGTTCAATTTATTTCTCTGGTATCATTGAAGATGTGAGTAGGTTGGTGCGGCTGTAAGAACAGTGGCCCATCTCCGACATTTTAAAATGTCTGCAATCAAATGGGAGTCCATCATTGTTGACGGGTAAAATGGCCGGGTAATGACGGCGATATCCCCGGTGGATGACTGCCCATGACTGCGGGCTCTTGCTACCGAGGTAAGCGATAATCGACTTTTCTAGTGGTCGGGCCCTATTACCAGGGCCTCCGTCGGGGGCTTACCAACTTAACAACATTATCAGCCTGCACTTTAAGATGAGAACTTCAGAGAACAAGAGAGTTGTAGTATTTGCAGCAAAAACACTTTTGATGGATTTAATAGCAAAGTCCAACTTAACAACATTATCAGCCTGCACTTTAAAGATGGGAACTTCAGAGAACAAGAGAGTTGTAGTATTTGCAGCAAAAACACTTTTGATGGATTTAATAGCAACGCTATTATATTTGTTATTTACGGTTATAACCGCATTTAAACATAATAGTTTTTAGATTGAAAAATTACACCTGCTCACAGGAATCAAACCCGGGACTTCTGACTTAGTACATCAATGCTCTAGTCCATTGAGCTGTCCAAGAGTCCAAGATCATTATTAACTCATATTTTTAAGGCAGTCTGTAATGGACGTGTGGAAATCATTAGTTAAATACATTTCCGCGTGTCCATCACAGACTATGCCTTAAGAATATCATTGAAGAATGACGCTGAGTACGGAACGATTCCTTGATAGCTCAGTGGTTAGAGTATTGACGTACTAAGCCAGAGGCCCTGGGTTCGATTATCGTGTCCAGGTGTCGTTATTCAATTTAAAGGAAATATTTTATTTGGTCCAAAATAAATAACATATTGCCTCTAGTGATGTGGTTAGTATTTTGTTCACATGGTAGTCTTAGCGGCTGTTCTTGAATTTCTAGCATGAACATTTTGGAATGTAAGAACGTTTTCTCTTAATTTCAAAGGTTTCTCATCAAATGAAACTATGCTCACGTCAGATATTCAAAAGCTTTTGAGATAACTAAATGTAGAAAATTAAATTACGGAAGAATTTTTTATTAATTTTTGTCAATTAAAATTTTATCCTAAAAACTTCAAAAATACTTATCTTAACTCGCGTTTCATACTATCACATCTTAAGGAGACTGCTTAGATTGCTGAGATATTGACAATCAAATGTAGCGTTTAGGTTGGATATTCATAAATCATTTAACGGAACACGAGTTTGGCGTTTACCGAAATTAACACTAAACTACTTTCTATGACCCTATAGGCCCACACACATAGACTTGTAAACATAGTTGAAATGTGCGACTCAACTAAAGGTAGGCCTAACTGATAGCATTGTAGAATATATATTTGGGAATCGTATGATATAATTTAACAGGGGGGTCACAACACATTGGAATTTTGTATTTTCCTCCTCCCCTGTTTGTTCTACTGCCAGACAGTCCCACCCAGGAACGTAATACGACCATGCTGATAGTCAAACCCGAGACCCCTAACTCCGTAGACAGCCACGCTAGCAGCTGAGCTAAGGTTCCCGACTTAGAAATCTGTTATTTACTCCAAAGGGGATACTGCACCCTATTAAGTTGAATATGGATGTACAATTTCATCTAAGCACATCTTACTACCGCTACCCGCATATTTACACTGGTAAAGTAAGGATGAGAAAGGTAGATTCTAGAAAAAATGTACCCTCATTTGCACGAAGGGAGAACGCACAAAGTCAAAGGTTCAGAGTTCGATTCACGTGTATAGGTGTCATTTTTCAACATATTATATAATATGTATTGCCAAATAGTAGATTAAGAGATGGGCTCTGCCTGCTTTGGTGGTTGATTGGTCGAAGACAGGGTTCACAAACTCACGGGCCACCTTCGGCACGTGAAACATATTTGGCTGGCAACCCAACCTACATTAATTTACACATTCAAAAAATAAGTTTAATTTTAGTGTATGAATATTTTTGATTAGTAAAAATCACAACTATTTAAAATGGTGCTATATTTGTTATCGCTTATATACCCCACTTGAGTGCGGGAGTTTTTATTTACATGATTTAATAAACACTGCTTAGAGTAGTTCGCTAACCCACATAAACATATAGGAAAATATAAGTTTTGTATGTTTTTAATATACATCAATGCTTTTAAATAAATAGCATCAAATAGCTAGAAGACCAAAGTCGGTGGGCACGCGGTTTAAACGTTAGGCTCTTATGGTCTATTTGGCCAGCTCCGGGGAGGTCAGGGTTAAAATATTCCAGCCAGATGTACATAGGGTGGTTTTCCCTATATGTTCTCGCACATTTTTTCACTAAAATGTGTTTACATTTGTTCTAAATTATATCATTCTCATTCTTTACCCACTACCGTGATTAAAATGTGCATTGTCTAGAAGGATAGTAAGACGCAATTTCAAAACAAAAGGTTAAAATATAATTAAGCTGTGAACCGCAACAGGCCCCAAATTTGAGTTTGAGACCAGTGGTCTCTCGCAATAAACTGTATTGCTGATGATGAGATCGGGGTTTGAATCCTGATCAGATGTATTGAGGGTGTTTTTTTAAATAAATAGTTTTCTACTCTACTTTCAAGCAAACGCGGATACATTTTCTCTAAACTCAAAGTTCCTCAACCCCAAAACATTAGTGTAATTAGTATATATGCTTATAACCTATAAACCAAACGGGTAGTAGGATGCAGTGTTAAAAAAATTAAGGTATATATTGTCCACACGCCCTTGGGTATTCAATTATAACTTTAATTCTAGGAAGAGGTCACGTGGTGGTCTAAGGGTAAGCTGTCAAACTTATGTGCTTGGGGTCCAGGGTTCAATCCTCGGTCTCGGCACAGATTTATCTGATTGCCAAACCCTTCCTTCACCTCTGACAGGATGTGTATTAATCACAACTTGTGAATGTGTGGAATGCCAGCTCTCCACCGTGGTTTCGGATTCCACGTTAAACTGTAGGTCCTCCATTTCATCTCACAATCATCCTACCATTACACATTAGCGTATAACCCGAACGAATAGTAAGACGCGGTGCTAAGTATTATTATCTTATCGGTACCTAATTGGCATTTAATTTTGAACGGACCCCTAAATATATTCTCACAAACATATACCCACACAGGTGATTACGTGAACAAAAGCGTCAGTCTCGTATCGCTTAGTCTGGTTTGCTGGTGATAGATACGTCGGGGTTTTAATGCCGGCTGGATAAACTAAGGCAAATGCTGGTATATTTTCTCTAATCTCCCTCTTTTCCCTCACATTACAATAGCGTAACTTAATATAAGGATAGCCCTGACGGGTAGTAAGACAGGTTGTACAAAAAAATCAACCAAAAGTTATAAACAGAAGTAGAACACGAAATAAATATAATTTATATTGGTTCGGTTGTTCTGTCCAATTCATGTTTATGGAATAATTTTAAAAATTAAATCTACTATAATTAACAACATTTATTATCTTCCTCGACGTTATGTATATCAAATGTATTCTTATATTCACCGTTATCATATAGTATGTATAGGTCATACAGCATATAAATAGCATAACAGTTTTAGAATAACTTGAGGCAACAAAAATTTCAGCAAATAATAATTTGTGTTTAATTAAATAATATCCGTCAAAGACAAATAATATTATCCATGTATTTTTGTTATTTTATGAGTTTTACCATCGGTGTTATTAAATAGATTATTCCAGGGTATGCATTAGTAAGGCCCGTTATAGAGATGTGCTATGGAAAGAAAAGAATCACCAGGCCTACTCTACTCATTTATAGTATCGAAAAAAAATATTGCTATGCCTACTCTACTCATTTATAGTATAGAAAGAAAATTACCACTACTTTACTTAATTTATAGTATTGAAAGAAAAATATCACTATGCGTACTCTGCTCATTTATAATAATAATATTTAGCACCGCGTCTTACTACCCGTTCGGGTTATACGCTTTAAGTACTAATTACTCTAATGGATTAGGACTTGGGAAGGTTGAATCTGAGGAAGTGAACCCGCATTTGCGTGGAGGGAGAGTGGAAAACCATTTCGGAAAAGCCACCCCCAGTTCACCCGACCGAGATTCGAACCTCGATCTCCCCGTCCTCAGCAGTCGAGCTTCAACACGACAAGCGCGTTAACCAACTACGCCACCGAGGCGGGTTGCTCATTTATAGTTGCGAAAGCAAAGTATTACTACTGTACTCATTTATAGTATCGAAAGAAAAGTATTACTACTGTACTCATTTATAGTATTGAAATAAGAGTATCAGTACTCTACTCGTCTATTGTATTGAAATAAAAAGTATCATTACTTTACTTATTTATAGTATCGAAAGAAAATTACCCAAGACAGTAGTATCCGAATATCATATTTTTACCGTGGTTGATTTACATATAGGCTTAGTAGGCTATAGCCAAGAGCGGCAAATTTTGGGCGTCAAATCGCAAATTGCAGGCGTAATAAAAAAAAAGAATTTGTTGAGTACACAGCATTAAAGTGAGACTAGCCGAGACATCCTAATCGAACTGTAGCAACAACAAAAAATCACAGTCGAATTATGAACTGCCGCCTACTATTTCCAGTTTATCGATGATCCTGAAAATCTAGAGATTTTATTATTCATTTTTATTGACATTTTTGCTAAACCAAAGATATTTATTATCATAGATTTATGGAATTCTCGAAAAAAGCTGAATGATACTTTAATTTCTTTTGTTACCCTTTTTAGTAAATTTTTTTAATTTTTGCTTTCCTTAAGTAGGTGGCAGGCTGCTTCAGCCCAAGGTGTCATGCAAAGTAAACCCACCCCTGTTTGTTTTTTGCACCAAAATGTTGATGTTTGATATACATTCTTAGAAAAAAAATCTAGAAACAATAAATAACGCTTTTAAATTATCACAGAACCTTTAACACACCATGTACTAAATCAATAAATATAATAATAACATAATCTTAATATGGCAAATTGGGGCTTCAATATGTGCCTCATTTTCTAACGAAGTAGCAGAAATTATTTTAATCTGTCTATCAAAGTTTAGTTTTTAAAAATATTATATAACATACAAATACATGAACTATGATGAAATGATTGTTTCTTTCGAAACCAAACTGACACTAGGGGTGTAAGTACTCACATGATTAAAAGTATCGAATAAAAAAAGGAGTAATATCAAACGGAAAATATCGATATTAGTACAGTTTAGATACTTTTCCATAATCCTAGATAGGTATCTACAGGGAAAGCACTAGAATTAGTGTGAGCCTAAATTCAAACATCTTCCTCGTCGTGAGAGGAAATTCAGTTTATTACTTACCTGACGCCTTAGGCAGCGTTACCATTGTTGCGGGTCATATTCGTCACCAGCATCATCGCACACGAGTAATACAGTGCTAGGATGAGAGCCTTAACATCAAACAGGGAAATCAAGTCATTTTAAACATCCATTGTTAATGCGTGGTCACTGTTAATGTTTGCGAATTTGCAGGTCAACTCCGAAATGAAATAAACAATAATAACGAATGTTTACTCTCGTGCGTGTCGATACATGGGGGCTACTGAAATTCACTGGTTAATGACAAAGATAATTATGTAAAATTAGTGTCCGCAGTAGCTAATCGACTGACTGTATTTTCGTGTTTTATGATACCGTTGTTAATAATGGGAATAACTGGGAAGTAAACACGGATGTTTTATGAACACATTCACTACTGATTTATATCCGACTGAGTGGTAACTGTTCACGTCAAGTCTGGTGGATTGCTGTGTTTTTCAACGGAGGGGGAGAAAATAACGTTATATTATTCCAATCGATTTTTTTTAGTAACGGGCAAAACATAGCTGAGGGTATTTGTTAAAATAACAATATTATCATAATCCTCATCAACAATATTATTATAAAAGTCATCGTAATATTAAATAAACATTTTTATCTGTAGCCCTTACACAGACAAATAACTTCTCTTCTTCGTTTGTTTTAAAAGAACAGTGATTTGTTTTGTCCTTCACTCGCACCAGTGGACACGTGGAAAAAAGGCGCCAGTCTCATCTAATGTTGTTTTACAGTGACGGGAAGTCCAGGTCAGAATCCCGGCTGGATGTATTGAGGTTTTTTTCCCTTAACGATTTAATTTCCTATAAATTCCACCTGTCTCGTCCCTTTTACCAGATAACTCAGGTGGGTGGTGAGACATGTGTAACACGTCTTACTACCCGTCTGGACGATCCACGGGCTGAACTAATGTACTGGGTATAAGTAAGTTTGAATTTAGAGTAAATGTACCCGTACTTGCGGGAAAGAAGAATGGAAAACCTTTGGGGATTTACCCCTTAACACACCCGACTAGAATTCAAAGCTTAATCTCCCCGTTATTGAACTTCCAGTCTATTGTGAGAGTGAAGTTTTCTGTACCATGATCAAAAGTTTTTACGATTGTATACAAACCAAAGTAAGTGTAAGCTTTGGGGATAAATTGGTGGTGAGTAAAATAAATTGGGGAGGGGGGGGGGACCAACGAATACTTATAGGATGAACCTCACTCGATAATTATCGTACGTACTCTACATTGCTTATTGATGGATTCCGGGGCTATAGGGTCTCGTAGTTGGTCCATTAATTCAAGACATAACCGCGAGTGTGTTTTGACCAAGAATTGAGTCGTAACTCAATACTTTTCTAAAAAGAAAACACTTCAGATAAATACATGGCTGAGAAGAGATGGGGATGCCATTTTACAACGTACACCTTCAGGGACCCTCTGCCCCCCTCCACCAAATAAGGCTCACTAATCACCGACAAGTGAGACAGGGGAAACCGCAATAATTAGTGTGGACGAACTCGTTAGTGTTTTGGATAGTATCTTGGTATTAGTTTGTACTGGATACAATGTTTGGATTAAAGATAAAGTGGTTAGTCAAGAGACAAAAATTGGTGATGATTCTTAGATTTTTTCTACTGACAAAAATATATTGTAGTGGTGTGCAAAGAAAACTTCAAAAAGTCGAAGGCCGGCATCCTTTCGCTTCAGCACCGAAAGTTTAATCCGCATCTTCGTAAATATCATGAAGCAATTTAATATCTTCAACAAATTTTATACGGTTCAAAAAGCGCCAACCAAGTGAAGAATTTCTTTGCTTTTGTTTCATTTTAAGGGGACCGTCCACTGGAGAGCTGAGACGCGTTGGAGACATTCACAAACGTTGCGTTCTTTAGTAAGAGTTTTTATTTTTTGGCAACGCGTCTTTTTCCTGTTTTAAATAAGTTAAGGGTGAGGTAGGCTTAATTTAAAGGAAATGAACCCACATTTCCGTGGAGGGAGAGTTGAAACCCATTCTCAGTACAATCTATTGGGACTCGAATCCCGATCTCCCTGTCATTGGTAGTCTATTCTAACAAAAGAGTGACGCTTTAAACCTTGCAGCCACCCAAACAAGTAAGTGACTTATTTTAAAATAAAGCTCACGCCAAAACGCAATCTCTATAGTCCCTTAAGTATAATAGTTCTAACCAATTATTTCCCACAATATATCACAACTCTGAGATCAAGGTAAATGTTTTGAAACTAAACTTTCTTAAAATAACAAAATGACATTTTTTTAACAAGGCCCCCACATAAAACTTTTAGATAATTGTGGATTGTTTCAATGGTTTATAAGCTACATAACTGCCATTCTATCAGAAATAAATCAGTTTTAGGATATTTTATTTCAAATAGGTGGTGTGAACTGTTGGTTGAATATGTTTAGTAAAATGTATATCACTAGAGTTGTTGATGTGTTCAAAATGCATTGTTTTCTCTAATCGTAAACACCATCCGAATGTCAACCAAAGGCCATTTGTCTAGAACTTTAACTTAACAAAAGAAATTTAGACATTGCTCTATTCTTTTGAAAAAATCTATCTGCTTGTGTTAGGACACATTAATTTAAAGAGTTTTTATTTTTATTTCAACATAATCTGCTTTATCTGGTTGAATATTTTAAATAAGCGACTCTTTGACTTTTCTTGGTATTTCTCAAATTTCACGTTTAACTTACCATGTGAAAACTTTCTCTTTGCACACACATTATATTCTGTTGTCGTTTATACGCAGGCCAGCTAAATGTCCAAGGGAGCTAGGTTCGATCCATGACTATCTACAAGATTAGTGTAGTTGCATTATCTAGTTACTACCATTCTTACTGCTTAAGCAAGGTTATTAGGTGTTATTGTTATTGATTAAGCTAGTTTATAGGCTGCGTGTTCTTCTAAGCTTGTATTTGGAAATAATAAGCTATTTTAAATCCCAATAAATATATTATTTTTTAACTTTATTTAGTTAATTCAATTTAACACTATGTTAAATTTTTAAAGTTGGTATGAATAGGATAGTTAGAGGAAATGCACCCGCACTAACTTGGTTAAGGTATGTTGTAGCCACATATAAAAGTCCCATCACCTTCAGCGGACTTGGTTGAGAGTCGGACCTAGACTTCCTCATCACCAACAACCTAGCGTCTGAGACCACGTAGTCCTGGGTGCGGCTTTGCTTTGAATTAGATTGTATGGTGAAAAAACTCATCATTGAATAATAATATTTGTATGGCCTAGGAGGGATGAATAATGTCACGGCATTTAATATAGAAACACAAATATCCATTGAACATTTTGTTTTCCCTTTAAAAATTACTTTTTAAAATTATATTAAAATTATTCCAAACACTCAAACCTATAGATGTTAATTTCCAAACAAGATAACAAACCAAACAATTTTAATAAATACACATTTCCTACTAAAAAATAAACATATAAAAAATCTATAGGATTTTTGCGGTGTTTCATTGCGGTTATTATTATTATCATCATGATTATATTTGGCCGTCTGGCTGCCTCATTGCACCCTTCTATGGAAGGTTGCAGAGCAGACAATCAGTGAGGAGTCCCCCTGTGTGTCTGCCGCTGCGAAAGCCACTGATTCATCTTACTCTGACTCACAAGTAATATTCGTCATTTTTATCATTGATCTGGTCTGTTCAGAATATTCTTTCAATTTTTTCTTTAAAAAGATCATATTGTTTTATTGCGTGCTGGCTGTGTTTTGATTCCAGGTGTCGTTTCAGCTTGTTTGGTTCCATATTCTCTAAAGATAAAACAGACGAAAACAGCAAGCACAAGAGTCTCCCCTCACCATCTTTTTCAACACTAGTGAACCCGGATGGAAAAAAATCTTCACTTTACTTTCTTACCTTTAATTCCTTATCAGGTTTTCCCCTGCTGCAACTAGCGGAACTACTTTTTAGGAATGTATCCAGGTCAGTATTTTTTTTAGCACCGCGTCTTATTACCTGTTCGGATTGTACGCTTATGTACTAACTAAGTTAATGGTTTTTTAGAGATTAGGAAGATTTTAAAAATAAGAAGTGCACCCTCATTTGCGTGGAGGTAGAGTTGAAAACCATTTATGAAAATCCCTTCATACACCTGACCGAGATTTAAACCCTGATCTACCCGTAATCGGCAGTCTAGTTTACTGCGAGAGTAGCCAGTTAGACTTTGCTGCCACCGAAGCGGTTCATGTTAGTACTAATTACTCTTACGTTCACAAGCCCTTTGTTGAGCAAAGAAGGGAGAGTTAAGTAAACCCAGAAACGATAACTTTAATACGACTATGTCGCAAGCTTACCATATAAGCACACACTACACAAGATCAGTTGTTGACTACTCAACCAAGGAGGCTGACTCAGCTTTGGCAACAATCAGCTTATATATGAACTTGAATGAAAGCTCACAGTAGAGAATTAATGAGCTTCGTAGGTATTCTGCATGTGAACAAAGCGAGAGCTTGCATTACCACTCACCCAAATATGAGGCTGGTGCAGCTAACTATATTGGTAAATATGTATTTGGATAGGTTGAATAGATTTATTTATTTTAACCTATTATGTTTTTATTTGAATTTTGAGCATTACTATAATCATAAAAATCTCATTAAATTGTAAATACAGTAAAAGTTTATAATCTTCACAATACTTGTGCGACCCCTCCCGATGAACGCAGAGACCCCCAGTTTGGAAATCACTGCTCGAACTGAACCCCGTCGCGTGTTCGGAAGATTGCTCACAGCAAGTCATGGAATGTCGGTATTTAGACGAAACATCTAAGGATGCTACAAGGTTCGGCTTTAGACTCATTTGACTGGGCCGTGAGTCAAACCTCTAACCACTCACGTTAAAATTTAGATTTTTGTTTGTATCTTTTTAAAACCCGGTCAACGATAGGCCTGAAAGCTCGGGCTTAGGGTAGGGGTATGAGACCTTAAATAAGCATTGAAGACTTGTAAACGAATCACCTGTGTCTAAGAAACTTAATGTTATTGCGAGTACTTCACACACACTTAGGGCTTCTCTTAAAAGTAAACTATTTGTTGGCAGTTTAGGCCCTATCATTTAATTACATGACCCGCCTCGGTGGCGTAGTCGGCTAACGTGCTTGTCGTGTTGAGCTCGACTGCTGAGGATGGGGAGATCGAGGTTCGAATCTCGGTCGGGTGAATTCTACCTTCCCAATTCCTAATCCATTAGAGGAATTAGTACTTAAAGCGTATAACCCGAACGGGTAG